>CABHPQ010150129.1:0-29306 GCA_902168405.1 Peromyscus aztecus
CTTCCAGTGAACGGGAGTATCTGAACCATGTCTTTAAAATTCCATCAATACTGTTGTCCGGATTTGCTCTCTGTGTAGCAGGGTGGCGTAGACGCAGCGGAAGTGGCCCTTCTCAACCAGGTGGCCCCCAGCAGTACCTTCTCTTAAATGTGCACATTAACAGAGGTCTAAGATCTTGTTCTGTATCTGCATTTGGTGGGATGCAAGGATTTTTTTCCTGCGTCTTGCTTATCTGTGGTTTTCTTAAATGAAGGCAGTGGACGTAACATAGCTCAGACCATGTGCTGGTTTAATTTCTACGGCTCATCCTGATTATAGTTTGCATCAGTCTGAGTCACCGTCCAGTTTGTGAGAAGGTGGAGGGAAATAACCAAAGTCTAAAGCAAGCTTGTAGATAGAATCGAGTACCAGTTCAGCTGATCACTGGGGAGTGATCTCGGTCCTACTTCAAACTCTTCAGTTAATCTGCAGGACTTTTGGTAGGAGAGACTTCATGTAGGCAGTTATGGGAGCAACAGGAAATGGTGCTGGATGGGGGTGGGACAGAGGGCTTCTCCTTGTGAAGAAAGCCTTGTGAGTTGGGGGATGGGGATGGGTGGCGGACAGATCATGCCAGAGTGAGATCAGCTTGGAAGGCAGGGTCATGTAGCGAGATTTAGAGATTGGTCCTCTCTCCGAGAAGGGGAGCTAAGAGGCAGCAGATGGCAGGGCTTTCTAATGCTTCAGCTTTCTCTGCATACTTTCATAATCAGATGCCCAGTAATCCCCACCCATCCCTTCATGCCGTTAGAGTCCAGGCAGCCGACAGGCATGGTGGTGCGTATCGGTAATCTCAGCGCTGGTGGAGCGGGGGCCAGGGAGGGGGCGATGAGTGTGAGGCCAGGCTGGGCTACATAGGGAAACACCCCCCCCCCTTACAAAATAAAGAAGTAAGTGAAATAAAACAACCATGCATAGGCTTTAGACTACTTTATGGTTTCCACTCAGTCTGTGTAACTGCTGATCCATTTCCAGTTAATGTACCAGAGAGTCAACCACGACGTAGTCACCCTTTGCAGTAAATTCTGTCTCCAAAACTGTCGCTCTAA
Source organism: Peromyscus aztecus (assembly GCA_902168405.1). Classification (NCBI taxonomy): domain Eukaryota; kingdom Metazoa; phylum Chordata; class Mammalia; order Rodentia; family Cricetidae; genus Peromyscus; species Peromyscus aztecus. Next base: position 1,089 of record CABHPQ010150129.1, read on the forward strand.
CTAGAGGTCAGATCAGTTACAGTCCAGGATAAAGACTATTTTTTCCCTCCTTAGGTCCTAACCCTGGCCCTGACGGTCTTATTCCGTGGACAAGGTTCTGTAAGGTGGGTGCTGCGTGGGCTTTACAGCTGTGATCCTGTGTTCTTTCCACTCTGGGGAGGCTTTCCTATTTCTCCTTGTGGTAGTTCACTGTTTGCTTATTCTGGCATGTTTATCTGCTCCCCCTCACACCCCTAGAGCAAGTTGTTTACTTTCCTTCAGTTCAGGAGGTCATCTCCAAGCCAAGCCCGGCAGGAAGCACCTGCCTGGGCGATAACAGTCTCCAGCCCCTCACAGCGCCTCTTAACCAGCAGGGTTTTGCCTAAGGCCATGTGAAATGTGTGCAGTGACTTGTGCAGAAGCGCTTAGGCCGAGGGCACTTGCACAGGATGTTGACACAGGGGCCACCAGCTGGAGCTGAGCAGCTCACACTGGCCTCCACTGGTGTGAGGGCAGCTCTTGTTTTCCGGTTCCGCTGGGGTGCTGCAGTTGGGAGAGGAAAGGAAGAGTGCCTGTAAGTCAGAGGCGAGGGACCCAGGCATCCCCAACTCAGGGACACCTGCCACTCATACCTGGGCTGAGCCTCTTTGGAAGGGGCAGGGCAAGCCACTGCTTTGGTTAACCAAGTGTGCGTTTCTGCACTTGCAGGAAAATATCAACGATAAAAACTTTTCCTTCTGGCCTTGGATCGACACCATCCTAGAGCTCATTAAGAAGCACCTGCTGTGCCTGTGGAATGACGGGTAAGGGCCACTGAGCGCCGGACGGACGTGGACAAGGTCTGGGCTGGGCTTCATCAGATGGAAGGATCTCTGTCTTCCTCACGGACATGCACACCTACATGGTGTCCGGGCTGTGTCACAGGGGACCCTTATAAGATATGTCTTAGGATATATGTATATGTTTTTTAAAAGCTAAATTAAAACAAAAGCCTCCAAGGGCCACTGATGTATTCATTCATTCCTACAAGAATTGTCAGTATTTACTGTAGCGCCCTAATAAAGAAGCAAAACCCACAGGTGGAGTGGTGCATGCCTTTAACCTCGGCTCTCTGAAGGCAGAGGCAGGGTGATCTCTGCGATCCTAGCAAGTTCCAGGCCAGCCAAGGCTACACAGTGAGACGCTCGCTGTCTTAAAATAATGATAATAATTAATAATAATAATAACAACAACAATAATAAAAGAAAAGGTGTTTAGTTCATTTGTTCCCAGGATCAACTGGTAGCTCAACAATAGTTTTCAGTTGACAGAAGGTGCTGGTGTATGAAAATGTATTATCATCTGAGGCTGCATCTCAGGTGTGAGATGCGTATGCAGACATTCATGGTGTTTAAAACCAGAGAGTCACAGTAGAAGGCCCGTCACTTACGGAGCTTCGCACCAGTGCCCGTTCATCTTGATGCTTACTTGAGCCAGTCCATGTGTAAGGCTGGCTGAGGCTTACGTCCCAGTCAAACATTTTTGCAAGTATACATTTTTATAATATGTTGTTTTCAAGTGGCAGCCGTTTCTCAGATTGTAAGTCGAAACGAAAATTGAGTGCATGAGTGAAATACAAAATGTTCCCTTGACCTCTCTAATGCCCAGGTGCATCATGGGCTTTATCAGCAAGGAGCGAGAACGAGCCCTCCTCAAGGACCAGCAGCCAGGGACTTTCCTGCTGAGGTTCAGCGAGAGCTCCCGGGAAGGGGCCATCACATTCACATGGGTGGAGCGGTCCCAGAATGGAGGCGGTGAGTGAGTGTGTCCGCGCGTTGGGGCCCGCCACGCATGCATGCACTGCAGATGGGGCCTTTGGAGTAGCTTTGGGACTGAAATTGCATATCCTACAGTTACATGCCTGAGCTCTCCACGAGAGTCTTAAACCACCAAGAGCACTGGTGACAGGCTGCCCAGAAAATGACGCACTTCAAAGCCCAGGTTTTCCGTTCCCTAGGCTAAGAGTCAATACAGTCTGCACCCAGTTGTTGGAAGGGATCACATTTCCCATAGTGTAAGGTTTCGGGGCTCAACTATCTCCAGGATACCTTGCCTGGGCGAGGACCGGCTTTGTGAGAGGTTTCTCCACGCACTGTTACAGGGGCTGCTAGGGTGTGGTGCAGTCCCGCCCATCTTCGTCTCTGACTGCCGTATCTTAGATTGCTAAATGACTAAACCACTCCAGAACCTTGGTGTTATACAACAGGTTTCCTGTGATAGAGCAGAACAGAACAGATGGGGAAAGTAATAGTAACAAACTGATAGTTGCTTATGGCTTGCAGCTTATGGAAAGGGAGCTGGATTACCCTAGGACTTTAGATTCAGAAAGAAGGGATAGTCTTCTGATTCTACCTTTTTTTTTTTCCCCTGATGAAAAAAGGCAGGAGGTCTGGAATCAGGCTTAGTGCGGGCAGTGGACTCCGGGGTCTGCCCAGTTTCTCTTTTTCCTTGTAGTTCACTTCCCAAGCCCACTGAGAGATGGGTCTGGGAGACTGATCAAAGAGGAAAACACTTAGCAGCCGGGAAAGCTTAAGCAGGGCAGCATTGGCTACAGGATCCTTAGAAACCCAGAGGACTGAGGCACAGCTTATGCCCTGGGGGGCTGGGGGGAAGAAGCAGCTTGCAGCATCTTGGTTTTGATTTAATAAAACAGGGTTTTTCGGCCGGGCGGTGGTGGCGCACACCTTTAATCCCAGCACTCGGGAGGCAGAGGCAGGAGGATCTTTGTGAGTTCGAGGCCAGCCTGGACTACAGAGTGAGTTCCAGGACAGGCACAAAACTACTCAGAGAATCCCTGTCTCGAAAAAACCAAAAAAAGGAAAAAAAAAAATAGGGTTTTTCAATATGAAAGGAAAAGTAGAGAGGGAGCTGATCTTTAGTAACGTGATCTGCAGCCTGAGCCCAGTGACCCGGACAGTGATTAGTTATCTGCGGACAGGCATTGCTTTGTTAAGGATGCAAGCTTTGGGCTTAGACCCCGACCAGAGAGCGACAAGTTAACTAACAGGGAAGACAGCGCTTGCCTTTCCTCCTTTAAGAAGGATTATCATGTCTGTGGAGGCCCTGGGTGTACAGACTTGGCAGGCTGTGCCTGGTTCTCACCGGGCTCTGTCCGCAGGGCTGTCGTCCTCTCTGAGATGCTCGGCGCTCTCTGAGCCTCACTGGTTTCCTCCTTTCAGAACCCGACTTCCACGCGGTTGAACCCTACACGAAGAAAGAACTTTCAGCTGTAACTTTCCCGGATATTATTCGCAATTACAAAGTGATGGCTGCTGAGAATATTCCAGAGAACCCCCTGAAGTATCTGTACCCCAATATTGACAAAGACCATGCCTTCGGGAAGTATTACTCCAGGCCAAAGGAAGGTGAGTGTGAAGCAAGCTGCCGAGCCCCGTGAGGGAGAGTGCAGAGAGCTCCTTCCTGGTGTTCAGTTGCTCCCAGACGATTTCAGTAAATGACATTGGTGCTCACCATCCTGTAGGTGGATTATGGTGACAAAATGCCACCCATGTTGTTAGTGTTACCAACCCATCACTTTTGAATTGATGGAGCAGGCTTTTTAAAATAGCATAAACTCAGTAAAGTTAGGGAAATGTATCGCTTGGCCTGACGTGGACAGTAAGAAATGAATACATCCTTAAGGATATTGGAAAGGCCCGTTTCTGATTTTGTATATTTGTTATCACTTTTTCCACATGGAAGGATAAAGAAGAGGAACCAAAGCTAACTAATTTCTTGTAGCCTGCTTGGGCTAAAGTGGAGGAAGCCAAGGTCCAGGATAAGTGAGTGGTCCATCCAGGTGTATCGGGGACTAAGAGGGTCCAGCCCCTCGATAGTCCCCTCCCAGGGTCCAGGAAGAATCTACAACCAGCTGATAATTAATCTTTGATGAAAAGAAATGAATCTATGTACATGAAATTCCTTAGTCCATATACTTTATTATTCTGTGTCAGTTACAAGCATATACTCTGCTCTCATATTTAGCTCCTTTCTAGCCCAATTTCTCCTTACATTTATCTGCTGTCCCTTCCAGGTTCTATCTTAATTCCTTCATCTAGTTCTGTTCCTTCTGGGTTCTCATCCATCTAGTTCTTTCCCTTGTCAGCTCCTCTCTCATCTCCTTCTCTCTCATCTTGTTCTTCCTCATCTTGTTCTTCCCCATCTGGCTCTTCCTCATCTTCCATCTCGTTCCTCTAGTCCTCTCTTCTAGCCCTTCAATCTAGTTCTTCCCCATCTCAGTTTGTTCCTCTCAAGTTCTTACCCATCTAGTTCTTCCATACTCTTTTCTCTGTCCTGTGCCCTGGAAGTCCCCGTATATAAAAGGAGGGTCTGAGCCAAATTGTGTAAAGCTATTACTTAATGTCCACCTGACCTGGGCGGTGTCCCCTTGTGGAATTTACCTTAAGTCAGGAGACTTGTATGTGGGCTGCTATCACTGTTAGTCCTTGAAAGTTGGGGCCCACCGGGGCGGTGTCTCCTTGTGGAATTTAAGTCAGGAGACTTGTATGTGGACTGCTATCACTGTTAGTCCTAGGAAGTTGGGGCCCACCTGGGCGGTGTCTCCTTGTGGAATTTAAGTCAGGAAACTTGCATGTGGGCTATTATCATTGTTAGTCCTCGGAAGTTGGGCACCCACCTGGGTGGTGTCTCCTGTAGTCCTTGAAAGTGGCTAAGGGAGATATCTGATTCCAGAGAAAGCCTTTCCTGAGGCTGTTCTCCAAATTCCTAGAATGTGTATGTCCAGAGAGTGATCAGTCCACACTGTTAGCCCTTCTTAGGGAAAAGTCAATTGGGAAAACTATGAAGGCACACATGATTTTCATAACAGAATACAGCTGATATATAACAAGCCAAGTAACACCAAAAACTCTTGGGGATTTGGCTTCCTCTGGAGGAATTCCCTGATCCCTCCAGGTAGTGACTTTGCCATAACCAGCTGAGTTCTTATGATATATTCCTGTGGCCTGCAGCACAGGTGGGCTCAGGTACTTATTAGAGCCTGTTGTTGGGACTCTTGTGGACAGGAATCCTTGAATACAAGTCTGCCTCTCAGGTCATGGTATTACATTTGGAAAAATCAAATTAAACCCGCCCAGCTAATAGCTGTTTGAAATCTGAAGTCTAACTAGCAGTCCCTTGACTCTGGAGCAAAGATGCCTTTAGCCTACCCCACAGCTGTGCGTATTCCATCAGGAGACCAGCAAAACCTTTGCATGTCTGGGCTTCATTCACCTTCTTGTAGATTCACAGCCTGGGGAAGAGAAAAGCGGCTGGACCCCTGGCTTTCTCCTGGTTGGTTCTCCATTCCCACTAGGATTTTCAGATGACTTAGGCAGGAAGGTCATGACCCCATAAAGTTTCAGGGCACTAGGCTGTCAAGTCAGACAGAATGACAGAGTGACCGTTCTGTGCCCTGTGACTTCCGCTAATGTGAAGTATACGTGATGTGCTTGCTTCCAGCCCCAGAACCGATGGAGCTCGATGACCCCAAGCGAACTGGATACATCAAGACTGAGTTGATTTCTGTGTCTGAAGTGTAAGTGAGCACAGAAGACTGACATATTCCGAACCTCAAGCCAGCCTTGCTCCTGGCTGGGGCCCACTGATTGCTCTGGCGCGTAGCTTGCTTTTCTATTGTAGTTGATGTTGCCACCACAGTCGGACTTTTTGGAAAGATCCTAACTAGTCCCAGTGTGACTGCTTACCAGCATTTTACAGCCTTAAGATAAGCAACAACAACAACAAAAAAAACCCCAAACAGAACAACAATAAACAAAATAAAAATAAAACAAAGCTGTATGTAAGGAATATACTTTCTCCCCAAACTGATACTTTGAAAAAGTATGAATAAAAGAAACAAAAATGGATGAGTGGGAAAGTAGTTCTTTTCGATCAAGAAAAGGCCAAGGTCGTAACTGAGATCCATCTTCTCCACCTGCTTTTATTTTGTTGTTTCATTCCACAAAAGGTAGAAAGTTTTGGAAAAGTCATTGTCAGTTTTTTGGCTTGCGGCACTGTCTTGGGGTGAATGGATGTAGCCTTCATGTAAAAACACTCTGTGGAGCAGCCTTATCCGCATACAACCCTCAAGGTAGGGACGAGGGATTCCCCAGACATTCCTCCCGTGCTTTTCTGTCCAGGGTAAGCCTCGCGAGCCTGCCATCTCCAGATGACACTTCACACGCTCACACCGAGGCTTCACCCAGGCAGCAGTGGTGTAGGCTTCAGTCTGGCAATTGCTCCCTCACGTCTAGCGTATCCCCTGGGGCTGGGCTGGGACATAAACTCCCATGGTCTTCACTCTCTGAGACACGCTTTCCTGAAATGAAAATGTAAAGTGGTCACTCAATCACAGATAAAAGATAGTGTCTCTGCTGCCTGTGTAACCTGGCGTTAACATTGCCCCTCTCTCTCTCTCTTCTAGCCACCCTTCTAGACTTCAGACCACGGACAACCTGCTTCCCATGTCTCCAGAAGAGTTTGATGAGATGTCCCGGATAGTGGGCCCTGATTTTGACAGTATGGTGAGTACCGTGCCAGGCGATTCCTACCCTGAGAAAGCCTGAGCAAGCGTACTGCAGCAGATCTGAAGTCTGTCTGTGAGGAGCAGCCTTGGGCAGAGCCAAGGAAAGGGCTTTTTTTTTTTTTTTTTTTTTTTTTTTTTAATAGATGAGCCTGTATTTAAGGTAGCTGCATGATCAGCAGGATTTTATCCCTAGGATTGCAGGTGCTCACATTCCCTTCCTCTATGAATTAGAAAGGTCTAGCTGTGTGGACAGTTCACACACTAAGGGGCCACGGTGTTCAGAGGCAGATGTGTCTACCCGGGGCTTCTGTAAAGGCGTTATCCTTAGGAAGGGGCGGATGCCTGTTGGCATGCTTTGTAGCTCTGATCTAACTCATCCTGCCAGCTTCTGGGGCTGTGAAGGGCGGGCAGGATGAATGGTTCAGGGAGGGAGAGTTAATGGGTTTCACGACCTAAATAGAAACATGGTGTTTGCAAAAGAGAGACCCTTCTTTGGGGAGAATGTTTTTCAGCAGATCCAATAGGAAGGACCACTCGCCTTTCGGCTGAGATCCATCGTCCCACGTGTTTTGTTTGGGTAACGGCGGTCTTGCTGATGCTGTTTAATTTTAAGCCCCCTTTTCACATGGGGTTAGGCCAGTTCATTTCCAAAGCTTGCTTAACGCTTTCAAAAATAATTCTCTTAGCCATGGCAGGCCTCTCTTCATCACTGTGTACTTTGTGCCTAGCAAAAATGTGTTCAGTGATGAGAGAGCCAGAAGGGGACAGGAGAGAGAGGGTGAGGAACGTGGGAGTCAAGCTTCTCACACAGACGTTCACGTGTGCAGGGAATGCCCGAGTGTCACCTCAGCGATGCCTGTCCCTCATGTGTGACTTTGACTTCAAACACCTCATGAAGTAGGCTAAAAGGCTTAGAAAATACTTTCTTAGATCTTCCTGATTGTAGAGAAATGCTCAGCTAGTGTGTGATCACAAAATACTGCTGTTTCTTGGCGGAGTGAGCCTTCGGTCTGTGTGAAGTAGCGTCCTGACATGACTGTGAAAAGCGTTTTGTAAATCTCAGATGAAAATGGAGTAATGGTAAAGTTTGACTCAGAAAATGTAAAATAGATCAAAGGGTCCAAAGCTGGGGTGAGCTTTTACACGACCTTTGTTGCTCAGAAAATCATGTCACATCACCACTGCCACTGTGTGCCAGACGGGAGCGCTTTGCCTCTACTGAGGCGAAGGCAAGGCAGAGCTGGGTAGGAAGCCTGTGACTGGAATTTGGCGTACAGACTTCCAGCTATCATCGCCATGGTTCCCTGTGACCCACGAAAGCTAAGCCGCTAGTTCCTCCGTTTGTGCGAGGAGCACTGCTTCCAGTGTGCGGGAGCGGGGATGCCGCGGGGGCGTTTTCCACCCTCAAGCAAATTCCAGGAAATGGGTTTGTAGTCTTCCGACGCCCCTGTAGCCATTCTGCCCTAACCACTTTGTTTGTGTGGTTTATGGAATAGATACAGAGGATATGTGGATACAATAAATTAGTGTGTGATAAATATCCACTTATCGTAGTAGTGAGCCCCCAGGTGAGCCCCCAGCAATCGCTGAGACTCTAGCGGACAGGGTGAGGGTGAGCTTGGCCTGTTGAAGCCGCGTAACTTCAGCACGGTGAGCTCCGTCCTCAAGCCTCTTCATGACTTCCGTCCTGCCTTAACTCGGAGTAAGAGCGTGAGGACTGAGTGAGATGGCTCTGCCTGGAATCCCAGCACTTGTGAGGCTGAGACAGGGGGATCTCACGTTGGAGGCCCTATCAGGCTACACAGACTTGGTCACAAAACAAATGGAATTAGGTGTGTGCTCTGAGGTGAAATCGACTCTGAGCTGGCTTATTTCCACCAAGTGAGGAGGCGGCAGCCACGGACGGAAGAGGCAGTGAGAGTTGCTAACCGGGCCAGCCTTGGCGCTCAGGCTCCTGAGGCGATTGTCCGTGAGGGCCAGTATGCCAGGGTGTTCTCTGGTGTGGTATTTATGTAGTCTAACGTTTCCACACAATAGGCTTCCCTCTCGAAGCTGGGGTAGAACCAGTTCGCTTTCCTAGAGGCCTTTGTCCAGAGCTCACACCCACACTATTTCCTTCTGCTGGGCTGGATGTTTCACAAATGCTCTTTGACCAAACCTGTGTGTTAGGCACTGTTAGCCAACTTAGCACATGAAGAACTTGAGGTTAATAAGCCAATCACATAGTGACAGAATTTGGATACAGGTTCGTAGGTTCTCTCTCCTCTCTCTCTCTCTCTCAACTTCAGATTTGTGCCCCCAACCAGACTGCAACCTAAGAGGCAAACCCTTCAACCTGCTTTTCAATCTAACATTGCTTTTCTAACTCTCAAGAGGCTTTGTGGTCTAGCGCTCTGTGTGGTTCGTTCTTCTGGCATCTGAGGCTGGAGAATCTTGGTGTGGGGCCGCCCTGTCCACTGAGGGATGCTCAGCAGCACCCTGCCCGGCATCTGCCCTCAGAACAGACAGTGCCAGTAGCACATGCACACACGTACCCTCCAACGTCGGTGTCAGCAACGTCTCGAGAGCAGCCAGGGGACAGAGCCATCCTGGAGACATCTGGAATTGCACCAGCATGGAAGTCAGAGTCAGTGCGAGCCAGTGCCCTCCAACACTGGAGGACAGTTTACTGACACAGCTCCTGTGTCCAGGGCAGCTGGGCAGGCGAGGGTGGGGAGCTGAGGTGCTTCCTAGTGATTTGACTTCTCTGGCCCACACCCCGAACACAGGCTTTGTTTATTTTGTGTACTCAGTCATCATTTCCTCTGATCCCTCTCTCTCTCTGGCACAGGGCTCAGCATTTCCTCACATTCGTTTTGAATGAGCCGATTTACCATTATTCTGTCCCCGACTTGCCTAACAGCAGAAAGCTTTATAGAGTCTGTCTGGGTTAAGTCACAAAACTAATCCAGCAGGCCAGAGAGTAATAACCCATCTGTTTAGGTGATGTAAGCAATCCCTGATAGTCCAGGGAGGATGGGACATGCTGGCCCCTCTGGTTTCACGGTGGTCATGTGCTGTAGGGAGCAGCCTCTTGCTCCAAGGGCAATGGTATCACATACATGAATCGCATGTCACGGGACCCGTGTAATGAACTTAACTGCATTTTGTCTTTTTGCAGATGAGCGCAGTATAAACACGAATTTCTCTCTTTGGAGACATTTTCCTTCCCATCTGTGATTACCTCCTGCTACTGTTCCTTCACATGCTGTATTTCTAGGGAAATGCAAGGAAGAACAACACGTTTGTTGCACCCTGTGGATAGCAAGTGGATATTTCTCTAATTAGAAAGCTGTTACTCTGAAGGACTTCATGCATCTTACTGAAGGTGAAACGGAAAGTCACTTACAAAAAGTAGATTTTGTGAACAAAAGACCAGAGATCCACCCAAGGCATCAGGACTAGAATGCGAGTGTTTTGGGAAAGGTGAGGAATATAAATAACATCTAGAAAAGGCTGCGTAGTCAGTGCCCAACTGCTACACATCACTGGACAGATACACGGTTATGGGGAACCTTCTTGATACAGGATATTTCTGTCCTGAAGATACTGGCATGTCCACTCTGCTTTATGGCTGGAAGTTTTAACCTATGGCACAGTTCAAAGCCAACTTTACATGCAGTGATATATCAAACTACAGTGGACACCCTTCATCTGAGTGGGAGGAAACAGTTGTGTTCTTGTGTCTTCTGTGTTGGCCATGTAAAACTAAAGACACAATTCTCTTCAGGGAATTAGCTTTGTTGTTGGTTATGGCTAAGTGAAACTAAACACCCATAGAAGAAAGCACATTTTCCAAATTCACAAGTAGCTTCTGTTTAAGATATACGCCACCAAGCTAAGTGGTTTCTGCTGTCATTCTGGTCATCCGTTGAATAAAACTATCTCTGCACATCCATTAAGGGAGCCAGCTTTCTTAAGGCAAATAATTTTTTTAAGTTGAAATTACAGATACAGATAAACCTATCAGTTTAATTCATATTCTTTTTTTTTTTTTTTTTTGGTTTTTCGAGACAGGGTTTCTCTGTGTAGCTTTGCGCCTTTCCTGGAACTCACTTGGTAGCCCAGGCTGGCCTCGAACTCACAGAGATCCGCCTGGCTCTGCCTCCCGAGTGCTGGGATTAAAGGCATGCGCCACCAACGCCCGGCCTAATTCATATTCTTAAATGGGCTGTCTTTATTGTTTTTAGCTGGTTGTCTTAATTAGCCATAAAATTGGAAAAAGTAGTAACTGACTTGAATCATTAGCCAAATATGAGTATCCAGTAATTTAAAAACACATCCCATAGAAAGGCACTGAAAACTATTTTTCACCGATAAATGTGTTTTTCCGACATTACATTCACAAATGGTTCCATGGTCTGTCTGTCCTGTGTTTTGTTAGACACCTTTCTGAGGGACCATGTTTTATGGCATGTGCTGGTTTTTCACTTTCTTCAGTGGTACCAGCCCAGTCCAGTGGCTCGGGTGTGGCGTTGGTTGGCGGGGTCCCCCTGGGCAGCCCGTCACAGCCCGCTGTCTCCCTCCGTAGCTGCCTGTCCTCCACAGCTGTGTTGTCTTTAATCTTTTCTTCACTCAGCTGGAGATAAGTCCACTTCAGACCCCAGTGCAAATATGTGCTGCATGAAGCATATGCACAGCCCTTTCCTGGGACGGAAACAGAGGCCTCCCTCTTTCTGCGCACAGAGTGGGATTAGCCAGGCTCTCACAGACTCTTGAAATGTTCAAGAAACAAAACGTTTAAAAAATACTGTTTCTAAATGCTGAGGTCTAACTGTTGCTTACGCCGTTGTCTATTGAGAACAGTTGTTAATGGTTTCATTCTGTTGAACGAGACTTTAAGAAATGTTAAAATGATGCTAGTCTCCTATTAGTATTTAATATAAAGATATTTAAAATGTCTAGTATTGTGAGTTGGTTTAATATGTATCTCATTTATGTATCAGGCCTATTTTAAACTATGATTAATAACAGTGTTTTCTAAGTGTTGCCCCTGCTCACTGTCGTGGTAGTCACAGTAACTACGGCACGTTAGGGCAGGCACTGTGGTGAGGCCACTTCTGAGGCAGAAGCACAAGGATCAGGAGTTTAAAGCCATTCTTGACTACATAGCAAGTTCAAGGCCAGCCTAGGCTACATGAGATCGTAACTCTTGAAAAAAGAGGGGGAGGGACATGAGAGGTGTCTCAGTCAGCGGAAGACAATGCCTTTACATTCTTGGGTCATTGATGTTTTAAGATGTCACCAAACACATCCTAGCTTGAAGGTGTTTGTGTTTGAGTATGTCTAGGGTGGTACTTTCTAAGAACGGAGCATATATGTACCACTTGGGATAAACTGATTTATTTAGGCACTTTCTGAGGTGGCATTACATAAATGGAATCTGTTGGCTGCCTGAAAACTAACGTGGCATATGAAGGCATGTGTCAGCAAACAGAGCAGACCCATGACACCCGACTGCCCCAGGGAAGATGCCAGACTAAGCTGCAAAGTTGAAAATTGTTTTACTTTTGGAGCTGGAAGGCTACTCCCCATCTTGAGGGTATGATTTACCTGAAGGCATCTTTGTTTAAGATTCATTCATTTATTCATCAAATATGTTGAGTATCTGCCTTGAACCAGGCATTATTTCAGATGCTTGGACGATACTAGTAAAACAAAACAAATGACCTGCTGTCATAAACGTAAGATGTTCTCAGATACTGGGCCATATGCTCAGTAGTCACTTTATCCATTAAAATTTAATAGAGACTTTGTGAAGCAGAAATAGCCAATGACCCGTGGATTAGAACACTCGTTGCTCTTGTAGAACTGGGTACAGTTCCCAGCACCCATGTGGTGGCTCACAGGCATTTATAACTCCAGTTCCAGGGGATCTGATACTTTCTTTTGACCTCCATGGGCACCAGGCACTCATGTGGTGTACATACATAAAGGCAAAACATTTATACACATAATCTAATTTTTTTAACTGGTGAAAGCTACTGATAATATAAATGTTAGAGGAAAATATATATAGTTTCCAAGAAATAACATTTAAACCAATTGCAGGAAGCTGAGGCTACTCAGTATTGTTTGAAAGCCTTGACTGTTCAGCGATTATCAGTGAGATTCAGCTCTCAAGTTCTGGGAAACCAACTCTGGCTGTGTATTATGTACCCTAACTTTAAAGGGACAATGTGATTTATTGTAGACAAAAATCATAATTTATTAAAATTATACTGAGTACACAAAGTAAAGCTACCCAAACGGTAGAGCTGTCACATATCTATCATCAAATTGTGAGTTTTGTGTTTTATAATGCTGTAACGCTCAATTGCAGCCTTTCCCATGACATGTACATAGATGAAGTCATGGTATTTTGGTGTCGTGACTGTCTAGCTTCATAGCAGATCTGCTGATCATGGGAAAAGGCAGCAAGAGGCACAGCTAGCCCCATAAGGTAAGGCCCAGGCAGGTCAAGCTCCAGAAATAGAACTGAGCCCTCTGAGCAGACCTTAAAATGCCTTCCAGCCCGTGGTGTTAGCGTCTGCCACCTTCTTTAAAACAGCTGCTTAACTGTTACTAAGTCTAGATCCTTCTACCCCCAAACACATACACCCTCTAGCCTTTCATACCTAGATAATTTCCCATTCATAAAAAATGTGAGAGCCACCTAGTACATCCATGGGTTGCTTCCTTGAACATCCATGATTTATGAACTTACTCATGTTACTAGGGATTAACAAAATTAACCTAAACTCCTAAAAAAGTGCCATAAAAATAGAATGCTCATTATCATCTTAACAAATACAACTTTTCACTCTTGGGGTTATCTGTGGGCTCTGCACTGCTACCAAGCTTCCATCTGCAGATAAACATATGTGCAGTAGGAGCTGACTGAGGTTGCAAGACTTAACACTGTCATGCTTGGCCCCAAAACTCACCCGAGAGTCTTTAACGAGTAGCTGTTAGCTAATGTAAGTGAAGATATGGACCTTACCTATAACTGTGTGTTAGGGTTCAGGGAAGGAATGTTGGGTTAAGAGTTCCGTACCAAGGGCCACTCTTGGGTCCCAGCTTCATCAATAAGAGTGGGTTAGATCAGAGAATTCCACGTGTCATTTCGAGTTCTAAATCATCAGTGACAGAGATGGCCCAACACCACAGCTCCTGTAACCAAGCAGTGTGGTTTCTGGCACAGAACTTTGATAAAATGCAAATGGGATTGGTGTGGTGTTCACATACCTTCTCTATGGTCAGAAAACCAGACGCTAACTTTAAACCCAAGAGGACCAAGGCGTTCTGGCATTGGACCCGAAAGCCACTCCCACATGTGAAGAATTCAGGGGAGCCCCAGCTAGTCCAACTCAGATCCTGGTGTGACAGTACTGGATCAGCTCTGCAGGTAGATTTCAAGGCTCCATGGAATCATGCTCTTATTTATCCAAGGATACCTGCAATGGCATGATCAGCAGGGTATCCTGAGCACTCTAACTGTATGAGCACAGTGGAGCTTCTGGAGAGCTGACCTGGCCTGCCCACCACGAACACCACAGCTGAGTCCTCACAGAACTCATCTTGGTCCTGTGGTCCAAACGTCCCACGTGGTTCTGTGTGCTGCCTGGCTCATAGCAGGCTGGATGTAAAACGGCTACACACTCATAACTAAGCAGTGCAAAGAAAAGCTTAGTTATTTTAAGAAAATTCATTTCTCACAGCTTGTTTTCAATACATGTATTTATTATGCTGTAAAAAGCAACACTACCTGATCTCATTTAAAATAAATATTTTCCAATTTCAGAATACTTACAATGTATAGTTTTAAGATTTCATTTTGGGAAATGTTGGAAGTAAATACATTCATAGCTTTAGACTCCCCAGGAGGGACCTAAATTCATCTAGTCCCTGACAGACAGCAGGACCAACAGCGAATCCAGCTGTGCAGCTAAAGCGCAGTGTGGGCAGCGGTGGGGTGTAGTGTCTCAGCAGACATGGGTACTACAACAGGGAGTGCAGAAACAGCATAAACAGAGCTTCAAACCAACAGGACCATGTCATTTCCATGATACCGGAAAATTACACAAGATTGTAAAGCCAAAACAAAAGAGATCTTTGGAGTTTACTGATGGTAGCAGTAACAGCTCATTCAAGCATTTAAACAAAGTGTTCTCATTATCATCAGCCAATAGCAAACAGCCAGAGCAAGACCTGGCATACAGTCATAACAGCATGAGGGAAAGAGTGTAAGGAACCAAGCCACAAAGACTTTACAAAACAGCACTGATCTTAGAGAAGGTGACAGCTTTTGTCTTCAAACAATATACAGAATAGTATTCAGAGAAGCCTCGAAGTCACTGGCAATACTTAAGTCACGTGTTGAACCACACAATGCCAGCTGCTTTTGGAACAGTGTTATCTCAGTTGATTAAAATTAAAACGTGTTCACTCCTTAACTCTGGAGTTGATGCCCCTGTGTGGAATGTTCCAGGTACCACCTGTCTTGAGGCTTGTGGAAGCAGGAACACAGTGGCAGGGCTGGATGCCTACCCCCCATCCTCCCCAGTCTCTGAACTTAGAAACGTGGTGGTGGTGGTGCCTGGCTCAGTGGAGGTACACTAGCCACAGTCTCATCAAGGGAGGTGCTTGGCAGAGAGTGGGAGGGGATGGCTGAAAACAGGATCGAAGCAGCTGAAGGCTACTGGAGTGAATAATGTGCCGTCAGGCGGCATAAAACTCAAATGTAACCTGTGTCGATAGTGAGAGTCAAAGGAGAGACTGTATTAATGTAGTAGCCACTGGCATTTGTGCAGTTGAGAATTTTGCTTATTTCACAAGCAGTTTCCAATAAGGGCATTTGTGTGTACGTGTAATCACACATGTGCTTAATTATCAGAAGTTCTCACTAACATACCCCTTATCTCTTGGAGGTATAATAGGGTACAGTATGCTCAATTCCTAGAAAAATTGTGTTCTTTTCTCAGGTCCCTTTTACCTGTTTCCTAAGTTAATCATAAATTGCTTTTCCAAAACAAAGAAATGGTGAGTCTAAATTACAGTGACGTGATCTGTTCTTACTGAATGATCCAGTCCACAGACAGTTAGGAACAGAGGAAGCCTGGGGCCCTCCAGAAAGGAGTGCTAACTGATGCAGACTTTTGACAGGGGGGTTAAAAGTAAATGTTGTCGGTAGCTGTTCCTAAATGTATCATTGTAACTTTGGTAACTGAAAGCATCTCTGAACTTTTCTTTATTGTAGAAGCTGAAAAAGAACTTAGGAATCTGCAGTAGCTCTGTCTTCATTCTTGAGACTGACAGCTAATTTAGACATCTTAATTTTGGTTCATCTTCTATAAATGGCCAAGCTCTTCTCTGATGCTAGGAATGTGAGGCATGATGACTGGCTGAGGAACCGTGAAAACTGCAGAGCCGCCAGCACTCACTTCCCAGCCAGGGAAACACCACAGAGAGGCTAGCCTGAGGGCTACAGAAAGAGGAAAGGTTTTAAAGTACTAGAACTATATTCACACGTAGGTTTTTGGTCACCAAACATATCTTAACAGATTCCCTGATAAAAATCTAATTGGAATTGGCAAGTCCTATGAACAGTTAGTAACTATTTCAATATTTGAGCCACACTGTGAAGTGAGGAGACATTTTAAACACTCAACCATGGAAGTGCATACAGTTGCTCAAACACTCGAACTAAATCTATATTTTAAGTCTTGAAAATACACTGATTTTGTCTAATGACAGCATCAAAACCCTGTGGAGAGACTGTACAACAGAGCTTAACTCATAAATGCATATGAGCATATCACCACTCAGGACTGAAAATTTACAAAGCACACAAATCATGAAGAGCACACAGGTCAGCTAGCATTGGTAACTATTCTTTTACATCAAATTGTACAACGCACGAGGTAACTAGTGCTCACATTATGAAGGGAGGTTTTATTTCTATTTTTTTCCCAAAGAAATCAGATTTGTCCTGTGCGCACAATGAAGAAAACTCCAGTAACACTGAAATGACAATGTAAAATACACATCACTACCAGATAGAAATATACATGTTCTTCATAATCATGTTCCACAATTAAATAGGTAAGTCGTTGAAGTCTTGGGGTTTCACACCATTATAACAACCCATCAAGGTTCTTGTGGACAGTTTGATTCTCCTTTCCGTTGTCAGAATCCCCTTGAGGTGTATACTGGACTTGGTATTCCTGGAGGATTTTAAAAACATCATGGTGTCCAAAGTGCAGCGCTTCATCCATGGGAGTGTTATTCCACCTGCAGCACAGCACAGACAGCATCATTACTCGTAACTACTGAACAAAGATGGTCACCCGGCATCCCTAGGCTCTAGGTCCAGGGTCCATGGCTATTCAAGGTCAGCTACATTAGCAGTATCTCAAGTGAGAACAGCAGAAACACACAAAAGGACTTAAGAGTTCAGAAATGAGTTTGAGGAGCATCTGATGATGAGGACAACAGAATGAGTTCTATGAAAAGATCCTGTCTCCACAGCCAAGTGCTAAATGAGGGCCTTTGGGAGCCAAGTCGAGTGTCGCAGATATTTAAAAATCAGGTAGTAACATGCATCATCCTAACCTTTCACAAAATTTATGTTCCTGTGAATTCAAGTCCCACTGAACTCTACAAGTCTTCCAGGTTTCCAATAACCTCATGACATTAAATACATATTAGATAAGCAACGTCTGCCCAGAGGAAGTGACCCTTTTATCGTACCCAGCAAGGGTAGGAAGCTGCAGACTCCACGGCCCACTGCCCGACCAGAACTGTGGGGGGGAGATGGGAGGTTCAAGGACAAGCAGAGAGTTGCCACAGCAATGAGTCATCTGAGCGGTCTGCAAAAGTCCACGGCCCAGCAAACACCAGGCATGCTCCTTGGCTCCTGGCTCCTTTACAACCCACGAGCCCACCCTCTCAGCTCCGTCTGCTGGCTCCGGTTCCTCTCCCACCTCCCTGCCTTTGCTCTTTCCGTCATTCTGTATCTATCCTGAACCTTTCACCTTCTTAACAGGTCACAACATAAACAACAACAAAAAGTGCTTAATTTAGCATTTTAAATGTTCCTAGTGGCCTGTTCTCAATGTTTAAAAGCAGGTAAGTAACATTTTACATGTCTCTTACATTTCTCAAAAAACAGCTGAAACCTTCTGTATGGCTTTCATTAGGTCATTGGCTCTAATGTGACCAAATATTTGTGTTAATTTTGGGGAGAAATTTGCCAAGTCATCTTCTTTACATCTTCCATTTCATAATGAAAAGTCCATTGGTAACAAATACACTGTTTCACTCTTGCTATTTTATAAATTAGGTGATACTGACTATTTGATGATGGGGGAAAATACTCCTGGGTCTAGGCTTCATTTCTGGATACACAGTTACCAAGTTATTTAGCTACCTTTGCCTATAAGACGGACAGCTGTCTTTCCACATTCTTAGAGGCAAATTTGGAGTGGAAGAATTTACACAGTAAATATTTCCAACATGTATTAAGCAGTGTTTGAGTTGAGTTATAAACACGGGGCGACACTTCTCAGTCTCACTCTGGAGAGAACTATGGCGAGCACTACACGGGGAAGAAGGGAGGACTGTCACCACCTGAGACTTTAGAGGACTGCCAGCATAATTCCTTCAATCATTCTTCTTAACCACTGGAATGGAGAGAGCGCCAGCATATCACCACCTCACTAAACTGCTAGCGAAGTTCAGACACTGACACTAACTTCTCACTTTTTGTAAGTTGAACCAAGAAGATTTAGACCCTAAAACAGGCTTAGCAATCTGACCAGCCCCCTGGGAGGGAGTCAACCTGCTCCAAACTGTGCTGCTCTCAGGCTTCATTCCGAGCTTTACTCATCAAACAGCACCAAGTGTGGTCCTGTTGCATTCTAAGCCTGACGGCTCATCCCTTCCACCCGGAGGGGACGCCCAGGGAGTGGGCGCTGCGGTGCCCGACGGCTCACCCATTCCGCCCGGAGGGGACGCCCAGGGAGTGGGCGCAGCGGTGCATGCTCAGCACTGCCTTCGGCCCCAGGCTGGGAAGTGGCCGCCGTGTAGGCCTGGAGGAGCTCAGAGGAGCGGAAGGTTCGAGGTAGTCCTTTCCACTGCAGGCAGAATGCCCTTCTCGTCCAGTGCCTTCGAATGTCCTTTCCTCCAATGGACCACTGAAAACTCAGCTTCCACAAAGCCTCCTAAAACTAACTGCACCAAATCCAGGAGCACCAATCAATCCCAACACACTGAAGACCAACTGTTTTTACACACTTTCTCACGCTCCTGGGTTGTCTACCCTGTGTAGTCAGTCTTGTGAGAACAGAATTCCCATTTTATCTTTTCAAATACAAAGAAGTGTCTTCTTCATTTGGGCTTATAGTCCAACCTGAAATTCCCGAATAAGATACTACTCTTAGATACAGAGTTTGATGTCACACAGAAATCAAGGTTTTGTGTCACCACAAATGTAAAAGCCCCTTGGTGGATTCACATGTAACCATTGCTCAATACCATAATTCTGGGTCTTCAAATTGTGTTATCAATTATGTTAGAAGGTAATGTGATACTCACCTGTCCTTGGGGAAAGGGTTTACTTTGCAAGCTTCCAGCAAAAACTTAACAACTTCAACATGACCTATATCCCCCAACACACACAAAAAAAGATTTTAGTCTTGAGTAGACTCTAAATCTGTAAAAACTGTAAATAAGTGGTTCATGTATTACCCTCTGCAGCAGCTACATGGAGTGCTGTTCTGGAGTCATAGTCCCTCTGTTCCATGTCCATGGCTGACAAAGCAAATCTGAAAATCCATAAACAGCTATTCACGATATAAGATCAATTTAATCTAGTGGTAACATTTACTTCATCAGCTCAATCTAGGCCTCTCATTGGGGTTCCGTGCTCTACCAGCTTTATGAATGGTAACCATTTCACCCAGTACAAAGTTGTGGGTAAATTCCATGTGATCTCTCTTCCTTGGCTTTGCTACTTTGAAGTAAGGTAAACATTAGCTGTCTCCCCCAGCACTAAGCTTCATTACATTATTATTTAAACTCAAGAACATTATTGAAGAAGCAAAAACGCAGGTTGGAGAGATGGGTCAGAGGTTAAGAGCACTGGCTGCTCTTCCAGAGGTCCTGAGTTCAATTCCCAGCAACCACATGGTGGCTCACAACCATCTATAATTCGATCTGGCGCCCTCTGCATACATAATAAATAATTTTTTTTTTAAAAAAGAGGCAAAAATGCCTATAGTAAAGTTACATGTTTTCAGTAGGACTCCCATTCTTTAACCTACATTGCCTGGAGTTACATGTACTAATAAAACTTTAAAACAGCATGGAAATCAACTTAGCCATGTCCATTTTAAAGGCTAGCTGTAACTCTGAAAGGGAACTCACACTCAGTATTCAGTGGTTCAAGGCCTTTCTAATCCTGGTAACATGCACAACACCAAACACCCTGCCTCCTACCTCACCAGAGATCCGTTACAGTGAACCACCAGCCAGTTAGTGGACTAGTTACCACAGAGATCTGGGCTTTTATGGGAAGATGAGAAGAAGCAGGTCCGGGACGTTGGCGGCAGTCTAAGCGGAAGTGGGGTAGTTTATAACTTGTTTGGTGACTTTTATTAGAAGTGAGTGGGACCTCAATCTTAAGACAGGTGCTTGAGCAGGGAGATGCACCTTCAAACACCCAAAGCCATAGCACATCCACCAGGCAGCATACCTCCGGAGGGCAGACACATCTCCAGTATATGCCGCAAACAGAAGGTTTATTACCGACTTCACCTGTGAACAAAGAAAAGACAGACATTTGCAGGAGGAGGCAAACACTGCCGCTGCTATGTAGTTCCATGTGCTTTGAACGGCACCTGTATTGATCAAGCCTTATCTTGGGTACACATCTAAAGAACACACGCGGACTTTTCTTTCACCAGGACTGGTAGAAAACTAAGTAATAAGATACACGTGGAGAAGACTAGAATACTGACAAGATTGGAAGCTCGTAACACTGACATCTACAGTTGGAACGACTGAGAATTCTTTAAAAACCTCACCGAGCATGTCTCACTGCTGTGAATTAGTCTGTATATGGGTAAAAGTCACATCACACACTACAGCAGCTCAGGCTACATAACTGTCTCATCCCTGACAGCATTACTGTCCCCACTAGTTACCGACTTCTTTGCAAATCTGAGACAGAAGTTAGTGTGTGTCACTGTAAACCTAAGAACAAAGCTAGTCTTCACTGGAGAGTCATGGCTATTGCCCAGATGACTGATGTAAACCAGGGCATGCTCAGAAGATAAGACACTGCCTAAAGGGTAAGTCCCTGCTACAGAGTGCTCCAAGGCAAGGTGCATCTACTTTTGACAGTTTCTGCTTGGTTTTGCAGTTCAATGGAAAAGGCTAGTAACTCTACGACCAGCAGTTTTGCCCTGCTTTCATCCAGACTGTCTATCCCTGTTTATTAACCAGACACTACTGATCATACACTGCCACATTTACACCCTGGAGCATCAGCATTCATCCTGATGACTTCACTGGATGGGACTTGGTAGACACAGTAGTCTAACTGAGACACAATGCAGCCCAGTTACCCAGGAACAAAGTCACAACCCTGGAACTGCTTCCCTCCAGATATGAAGCCTGACGTTGCCTTCACTCGATGGCTCCCTTTCCACAGCCTGTGAACTTTAAATCTGACTGCTGAACACTGCTAAGCTTCTCTGACTTGCATTTAAAGCGTATCCTAGAACCTAACCCCCCAAAAATGCTCCATGAAAACAAAGACCCCATGGTTGGCTATGTTCTTAAAATACTAAGTTCCCTTGTTGGAGACTCACGGGAACACGGGACTCTGTGGAGTGCTGAAGCGTGGAGCCTGTCTAGCTACCAGTGACACATCCCTAAGACTACTGCTTACTTCTATCACCTAGAAGTCCTCCATGCCTATTCCTTCAGCCCACAAGCTCCCCTGTCTGCCACTAGTCACTGTTCCCGCCAGCCTCCAATGTCACTGCTGCTCCAGAGCCACTGGGGGAAGGGACTTCACCATGAAGATTCTGAAAGCATACGTAAACACTCCTCCAGGTGCAGTTGTTTGACTTCTGAAAACAGGTCCCATTAGTCTCTTGGTAACTTCCATGGCTCTGCTGAGTTAGGCAGGCGTCACCACTCATGAATGCAGTGCCTGACATGTCCAGAAGAGGGCATGAGATTCACTGGACCGGGTTCCAGACCCTGTTGAGTCACCCACAGGTGCTGTGAACCACGGGTCTCTGCAGGGGCAAGCAGTGCTCTTCACGGAAGAGCCGTCACTCCAGCCCAGGACCCGTTTCAATCCCCAGCTCCCCTGTGCTGTTGGGCCACAGGAGGCTGATCCCCACGTCTGCCTCTGCTCAGTTTCTTTTATACTGTCTGCAGGCCAAAGCCCAGGGTTCAAGAACCCCACTGATAACCCTAAAATAGCTGATGCTGATTACAACTTCACTGACCACATAAACTCATTTTCACGACTCCTCTCACTCTCTCCAAAGCACCAGCTTCTCTTCCTTCAGTCCCCACCTCACATGGCAGTGTTGTGACTCACTGGGTGATTTCTTCACCTGTTCATGCGGGCAGTCTTCCAGGCTGCCACCCTGCTGCCAGGGCCTTTGCTTCTAGCATCTCCCTTCCTTCCTTCACTGGTTCCCTTGGCTGCCGTAACACACAAAAATCCCCTCATTCAATCTGACCCTGTAGTTTTCCCCTTTTAGGAAGTATTTTCTGAATACGTTTTCACTTCCCTGAGAACTACCTCCACATTCTGTTACCAGTACTCTCCAAGCTCCCCTGCTTTCCCGAGCTCAAGACACTGCAGCACCCTGAACACCTTCCTCTTAATCGCTGTGTCTACTCTCCATGGCTCGGCATACTCCAAAGGCCGTCACCATCCTTGTTAGCGCAGCGTCCCTCAGGTGGGTTCACATTCTTCTAGTCAGAATGACTTCCCAACCTAGACCTTTAAGATCAAAGGTCCTAACTCTATTATTTATTTATTATAGATTATTCCTAATTCCTAACTCTGTTGACTCCACCTGACTGCCCGGCTGACATTTCACGTTCAAAACTGGAGACAGGCCCGAGTCCTCTGTCCACCCACTGACGGGCCAGTGCCTCCAGGGTAGTCAACAGACACCTTATCCTCATGTCCAAAGTGGATCTTGGCTTGTGCTGCCTTCCTCTCCTCCAGGCTCTCCCAGTCTGTGATGACACAATTCAGTACTTGTTCATTCTAAACCCCAGAAGTCACCAAGAGCGGATGCATTTGCTTGCTGGGTCCTCCACGGGGATGGTTGGCTGAAGCCACTAGGGTACCCAGCACCAGCACCAAAGTGTCCTATGCACAGTGCACCTGCTGAAAGGGAGGGGGCACTGCGAGCTGAAGGACTGATTCAGGAAAGTCTACCACACAATCCTCACTTCTGTGCTTACAGCCCCCACCACCCAGCTTATCCAACAAATCCTCCCAAAACATTTATAAACCCACCACTCCTCATCACCCATCACTGCTGCTCTAGGCCTGCCTACGCCACAGCCTTACCTCATGTGGAGGCTGCCACAGGAATCTAAAATGGCAGGCCATCCCTGTTACCTCCATCCTACCTACAGAATTCCCCTCTACCATGACAGCAGAAGTCAAATGCTCTATTCCTTGGCTGCACTGCAGGCCATTCCCTACCAACTCCTACCTGACTGCTTTATCCCACCAGGAAGTGCTTGCTCATTTTGCACTCAAAGCATCTACCTCTCCCAGGAACACTTTCCAAAGTGAGGAGACCCCCTCATTTTACCCAGGTTTACTGCAGATTTACCCTACCTTTTCTTCACTCCTTACCCCTAACTTTGATTTTTCCACACAAAGGAACTATTATTATCTGTCTCCAGCTTATTTATCATCTTTGCTTCACTGAATATAAGCTCCATGTGAGCAGAAATCTCGTTTTCTTTCCTGTGACCTGAGTTCATCCTGTATCCTAAGTGGCTACTAATACCGAACGAATGAATATTCTCCCAAAGCATCTAACACTCAGTGTGAGCACTGCCTGGAGCTGGGAAGCTTTAGCCCAGGATTCAAGGCTCTCCAGTCTTGCTAGTCTGCTTTTCCCTCTCAATTTTGACCTAACAGAGCTGTCTCTCACTAAGCCTTTGTTTCTACACCTGCTTGTCTTGGGTTTCTGTTCTCCATATCGAAGCCATTCAGCCTCCTACCTGCCCTGCCGCAGCGTGTACCAGGGCCCACCCATCGGTAGGTGCATCTCTCCACAACCCGAATACAAAGTCTGTCAAAGTATCGTCCCTCTACCCATTTCTCAATGAGATGTCATTGGTGCCCCTCTGTAAACACTATCCAGTATGTGAAGGGAGGTTATCTCCTACATTTGCCTCCTTACAGCCCCATCACATATGACCCTATGGTATATTTATGTTGTATCTTACCTCCCCATTACAGAAGAAACCCCCAGACTCTGGTGTACACATCAACATTATACTTCCCATAGTCCTAAACTGTTACCTTTCCTAAGTAGTAAAAATCCTCATGTGTTTTAGTTACTGTACACACAAAGACATGCCTCTGTTCTGGGTTGGGCTTGCTTGAGTGCTGGGGCCTTTGCGCACTTGAGGAAGGTGTTTTGCCAGTTCTTGCTTTTTAAAACCCCGATTTAGACCGAAGCATCTTTGAAGATAGTTCTCCTTATCTTACAATATAATTAGTCTATTTAAGGTTAATAACACGTAATCCTCAAGTAAGCTTCAGTTCAGAGAAACACAAATGGAAATTAAGTAAGAAAGTAGTGAGTACACACAGTGACTTTGTGATAAACAGGAGCCTGCCTTAAGAAAACTAATGGGTAACTAACCATGGAAGTTTATTATTCCTATTAAAACAAAGGCCCGAATTTGGTCCAAATCAGTAGAAAAAGCTTGATCACAAAGTCTCTCTCTCTAAGACAGAAGGCACTAGAAGGTATCACATGCCTGGGTACCACTTAACAATATCACAAATGCTCTTTATTTCAGACACATTTTCTGTTTTAGAGTCCCCATTTGAAGCCCTGGCTGGCTTTGAACTCCTGTGGGCTCCCGGGATTACAGGGATGTGCCATCTATATCCTATACCACCTAAATTCAGTTTATATATAAACCATATGAGCTTTGGGTAGAGCATCAAGAAAGAAAATGAAACGAACAGCTTCCAAGACAAGAGGAGTCTCGCATTTACTCAGGGGTAGTCTTTCCCTGCTCTGTTCAGTTAAACTGGAAGTCCTATAGAAGGGCCACAGTAAGGACACTGAGGGGGCACCGCACGGCTCTAATCCACGGCCAGGCCAACCCTGACGACACGGGCATGCTGAGTTACAGAGGCTCTCCCCCACCCTTCCTCTGACACTAGAGGTCCAGAAAACAGCGGGTTAACAAGACTGATTCCTCAGTAACATAGATCACAGACCAAACCTGGCAGGGGCAGGAGCCTCTGTAAATGGAGAGCTCTAACCTTTAGTGTATACCTCCCCACGGTGCAAACTTCCTTTGGTGCATGTAGTCAAAAGGTTCATAAATTAAGTGCTAAGTGCCCTTGTCTTGCATGTTTTCCAGTACTATTTTCCTTATCAAATCTTTGTCAGAACTTGCCAGAACCAGACACGGTTATCTTGGTTTATTTGTACAAAGTCACAGCAACAGTGGAGCAAAAATGTTACAGGTCACTCGAGTTCACCGACTCTGCATACCTGGCATGCCCACACCTCACCTTTCCTGTAACAGCCGTGTGTGTGTGTGTGTGTGTGTGTGTGTGTGTGCACTCGAGTTCACCGACTCTGCATACTTGGCATGCCCACACCTCACCTTTTCTGCAATAGCTGTGTGTGTGTGTATGTGTGTGTGTATTAAGCTTACTATTCTAAAATATGACAGAAACCCTAACATCCCAACATCTTCAACTTCTTTTGAATTTTAGAAGTTCAATTGTGACTTGTCTGTTTCTCAAATACCCTGCTAACTGCACCTGTAAGTAGCAATTATTAGAATTATGTATATGTTGAGTTTATGTAGTGGATAAATTATAAGAAATTCAACATTTACCGTTATTTTGAATCCCTGACAGGCCAGATAAAAATATGCAGGTGGCTGTTTTATCTATTAAATGCTACTGAGACTAAGAGCCTTGGCTTGAGGTGACAGGACCCAATCAGGGCTCAGGTCCAGAACTCAGGCATCTGCATTCTCAATTCTGCACTTGACCAAGATACGAGTCCTTGAGAGACCTTACATTCTTGGCCAAAGATGAGAAGGAAACTGAACAACTTAGTTCTAATTCCTGAAGGACCTTTGCTAAACACTGGGAGGGAGGAAGCTGAGAGAATTGGGGAAGACTGGGCCACTGGTTTCACTCTTACCCCAGCTGCAGCCTCCAGCTGTCACCAGATGGAAACTGCAGTTCCTTGATTTTCCTTCCTTGGTTCGTCTCCACATAAGTCTTATCCAGCTCTGTTAGCATGTTCTAATGAAAAGCTGAAGTAGGTGACTGAAAGGCTCTCTCCTGTCTGACCAACATGCTCTCCATTTCTGCTCCCTGCAGTATCGGTTGCATGGAATGGATACTTCACCTGTTAAATAAACCATGACTGCAGATCCTATTTTGTTTTAAAAGTCTCACTCAAAATTTTCTCAGTAACATGTAATCAAGAAGTCTTCCTTAAAAATGGCTACCAGCTAAAACAAATCAACAGAAAGTTGAGATTATGTCATTACAAAAATAAAACACAAAGCACCTGCCCTCCTTGGCTGAGTCAAAGGCTCAGAGCATTAAATGAAAGTCAGTTCCTGGGCTTCTGTCATCCAAACCTTTCTTCCATTCAGATGAAAACACACATCTGTTACAGTGTAGCTAAAAGAACAGTTTTAAGTTGCCAATCCATGGAAACCAAATGCCATGCCAACCAGTGTGGAAAATCAACCCATGCTGTGTTCATGAGCAGACATGTCTACTGCTCCTGAACCACCTGACTATCAGCAAGGACGCAGAGAACAGCTTTACAGCGCTCGGACGGTTAGGTGGGCTGAGCGGGAGGCTACCTGCTCCTAAGCTGTCCCGTGACTGACTGGGACAAAGCTATTCATGTGCTATATATAGACATGGCTAATGCAGACTGACCTGCTCAGTCAGATCAGGGAATTAGACACAATCCTTAGAGGGTGTGATGCAGCCATTTCATGGTCACAGTTCCATTTTCCCTGCCACAAACACAGGAAGTTCTATGGTAATTTCAATAGAGAAGTCAAATAGTCAACTTTACGCTGAAAGACGGAATTCCCACTCTAAGGAAACTTCACTTCTAAAACACAAGGCTAAAATGGCAGCTCCAAGCTGCAGTCTACTCTTCATCTAACTCAGAAACAAACTGTCGGGCAAACCAGTTAAAATTTCTCAATAATGTGGAATCTAAGAAGTCTTGCTAAAAAAATGACTTCCCATTAAACAAACAAGCAAAATTAAGATTATGTCATTAAAAAAAAAAAAAGCACTTCCTCTCCTTGGCTGAATCAAAGGCTTTAAGTATTACAACCGCAGCTAGGTGTAGGTGACAGGCTGGGTTGGGTATCAGAGAGGCACGTGGCCCGGGAGTCTGCCTGACGCCAGGGACCTCTATCAGGCCAAGAGATCTCCAAGCAAAAACTGCAATGCCAAGATGAAAACATGCTGGGATAGGAAGTCAGAGATCCTAATTTTTATTACAGTGTCCATCAAAATTTTTTCAATGATGTGAAAACAAGGGAAGAATTCAGTTTGATAGCAAATGCAAAGATGTGAGTGTATCTTTGTTCTCTGTATTTAATTCTCTAAAAAGTGAAATCTGAGTTTTGGGTTAATGAGAGTAAGAAACACTGGCAACAAACAGCTTCTTATCTTGGTGGATCATATGAACCGGCTAATGCCAATGACTGGCCTGGAGATGCAGTGTACGCAGAAGCATTCTCCTTATGCTGGGTTATATAAGCAGCCAGCAGCATAACTTGGTGTGCTTTGGGGTACCACACTTTTAGCAAAGGGACAGCAAAACAGGAAAGGAGACATTACTAAGAGCAAAGGCAGCCTACTCCTCCGAACGGTAAAACTGCACTTTCCATGTGGACAAAGAGAACCTGCACTGCTCTGACAAGTTTTCACTCACTCTCTGGGACTTCTCCACACACGATTTTTTAAGGCTTCATCAAGATGGGCAATACAGGTGTTACAGAGGACAAGGTACAACAGGTGTGGGACGGCAAAAGTGCTACATCTACTTACACTTTGTATTCTAACCAGAAAAAACGAGCCATCAAACCTCTGGAGAGACCAAAAAATAAATAAAATAAAATAAATTAAAAAATCCAAGAGCCAAGGTGAAAAAAAAAAGAGAATTGGTTACCAAATACTTACATGTTACCTCAGGAAAAAAACAAAACCATCAGGGCCCTTGAAACCCAAGGACGGCTACAAAGACTTGGGTAAACTATAAAAATAAATACAAACAAGGTCCTGAAGAGGGGGAGGGGCCCTATTTCTTCTGAGAAAGTCACGGCAATGCTAGGGTCGGTTGTGG
>CABHPQ010150130.1:0-26047 GCA_902168405.1 Peromyscus aztecus
TGTCCCTGAGGACAAGCTGACTGAGGAGCTGTAGCTCACATGGGAGGCCCTCCCTAGGCCATGAGCATAGCCTTGTTGGGAGGAGGGAAGCCATCCTGAAGGGACGTTGACAGCTGAAGACAGTGACGGGCAGGACCACACTGAGCAGTATTGCTTTAGCTGTGCACATCCCTTGCTCTCCACTCAACCCCAGGTCGGGACCCTACAGATAGGCTGAAGAGCTCACCAGACCTCCTTACCTGTTCTTCCCAACGTGGCCACATTGGATAAAGCTCCTTTCTATGGTTTCTGCTATTAAGTTTAACTGGCCTATTGAGAGCAGATGGCTGTGACTAGCTGCTTGAGTCTGACCTACGACATTTCTTTCTTTCTCTCTCTCTCATTTTAATTGATTAACCAATTAATTCATTTGTTTGTTTATTTATTTATTTTGGTTTTTTGAGATAGGGTTTCTCTGTGTAGTCCTGGCTGTTTTGGAACTTGCTCTGTAGACCAGGTTGACCTCAAACTCACGGAGATCCACCTGCCTCTGCCTCCTGAGTGCTGGGATTAAAGGCATGTGTCATCATGCTTGGCAAAAAAGGTCATCCTTGGGGCTAGAGAGAGGATTCAGCAGTTAAGAACACTTGCTGCTCTTCCAGAGGACTCAAGTTCAGCTCCTAGTACCCAAACTCTCAGCTGCCTGTAACTCTACAGAGGATTGATGCTCTTTTCGGGCCTCCAAAAGCACTTGAACATACATGGATGAGCACACACACACACACACCCTCACTCACTCTAAAATAATCGCTGTCCTCATGACTAATGAAAACAACCAGACCCAGGCCCCTCCAACAGTCCAATCAAAGGCCGATTCTTACCTTTTCCCCGTAGGCCAATCCTCCCGTGTGTCTCAATGTTTACCTCTGTTTTGCTGGGATAGATGCAAGTTCCCTCCTCACAGCACTCGGAGACAGGGGCAGGATTACTACAAGTTTGAGGCCAGCCTGGTCTACACAATTCAAAGCCAGTCAGAGCTAAATAGACTCTGTCTTCAAATGAGTAATGCTCCCTCCAGACTAGCACCAGGATCATGAGCCCCAGCTTCCTGACTCTGCTTTGGGCTCAGCAGTCACCAGCAAGACACTCACTCCCCTGCCACCCACCATCATGTTCCCAAATGTAGCGCGCCTTGTCTTCTGTCCCATGTTCCCTCCCCTCTTGGGTTCATGTGCTTTCTCAAATCACATTGTCTGCCTCTCCCTGAGTTGAGGGGGGCATCTAGACAGTCACTTTGTCATGGAGACTCGAACCCACCAGACCTTCCTGGTCCCACCAGGTAGGGCAGTGAAGGTGGGTGAGGGCACAGTTGAGGATTGCTACCAGGCTGTGGCCAAGTCAAGCTTCTGGCTGCCAAAGTCACCCAACCTTCCTGTCTGGAAGTGAGGCTGGCAGGATCCATGGGTGGATTCCCAGAATCTCTGGGTCTGGTAGGCTGGGGGCAGGGCCAAGTGCTGGACAAACAGATCAAAGGTGAGTGAAGCTGGGCCTGTAGAGCTGGACGGCACATCATGAGGTGGGTGAGCAACCCATGGCCTCTGGGGGAGCAAGAGGGATTAGGCCTGGGCCCTCACATCCCTCCCCTGCCCACAGGCTGCTGATCTCGCTGGGCCTGCTGTGGAGCTTGGTGAGCACACTTTTGGCCTCAAAGTGGCCTGAGCCTGTATTCGGCCGCCTGGTGTCCCCTGGCTTCCCAGGGAAGTATGCCGACAATCAGGACCGGTCCTGGAAGCTGGCTGCACCCCCCGGCTACCGTCTGCGCCTCTATTTCACCCACTTCAACCTGGAGCTCTCTTACCGCTGCGAGTACGACTTTGTCAAGGTACCTGACAGGGGCATGGCTGGGGCCCTCTGATGGGTATGGCCAAGTCTGACCAGAAGTCTGGGTCTAACCTTTCCTCCCTCTGACCCCACAGTTGAGCTCAGGGACCAAGGTGCTAGCTACACTGTGTGGGCAGGAGAGTACAGATACTGAGCAGGCGCCTGGCAATGACACCTTCTACTCACTGGGTCCTAACCTGGAGGTCACCTTCCACTCAGACTACTCCAATGAGAAGCCATTCACAGGATTTGAGGCCTTCTATGCGGCAGAGGGTGAGCAGTAGTGGGCCCAGGCTGACCAGCTGCAGCTGGGGTGACTGTTGTCTTAGCCTTAGACCATCTTTGGGTCTCTCGTCTCCACCTCTCGTGGGGCTCTGGATTCAGGTCAAACCCGCAGGAAAGGTGAGTCCTGCCATGGCCTGATGCCATCCACCATGAGAACCCAGTGACACAGAACTGGTAACTGCTAATGATGTAATGATGCTGCAAAGCATGGATGATCAGGTTACAAAGAGCTTACAGACCTCAGATGTGACTTCACACTTGACCACACTCTGGTCCCTGAAGGGACTGTCTGTGTGACCTCAGGCGAGTGGTACAACCTCTCTGTACTCAGAAAGCTGTTGTATGGGGTCCATGGAACCTCATCTACCCTGTTTGCTACTGGGTTGATGGTGGCTGTTCCCTCTGCTGTCTGGGCGGCTTTGAGCAGGACTCAACCTGTCACTGGTTCAGCAAGGATGCTATTTGCATCTGTGCCCCAGGCCTGTGGGTTGCCGAGCAGCAGGCCTCCTCTCAGGTGGGCCACCAAGGCCTGAGCTCTAGTCCATCTCTTCCCTCCTGCCTGCACGGCCCCTCCTCCCCTAGATGTGGATGAATGCCGAGTGTCCCCGGAAGAAGTCCCTTGTGACCATTATTGCCACAACTACCTGGGCGGCTACTACTGCTCCTGCAGAGTGGGCTACGTTCTCCACCAGAACAAACACACCTGCTCAGGTGAGGGGGTGGGGTACCCCATCTGCACAGGTTACTCTAGCTCCCTAGGCAGAAACGTTCTGCTCAGAGGCTGGGCTCTTCTGTTCCCTCCCACGCTATATTAGCATACCTGACTCCTCCCTCCTCCTGGGTGGTTCCAAGGTAGGGTTGGCATCCCTGACTAAACTGAGCATACCTTGAGCTTCCCTTCTATGACAGACCCTCAGGGTAGGGGGGCGGTGCAGGCAGGCTCAAAGCCACTGGTCCGGACCCCAGCCCCTGGACACTTTGGCCTCCTCTACCCTGTTTCTTGACTCTGACCCTGCTCTCCCTCAGTCTTCCTGATGCCCCCATCTCTCTTCCAGAGCAGAACCTCTAACCTCTCTCAGCTCCAGCCTGCCCACCCCAGTGGGTCAGATGTCAGTGCATGCCCACATGCTGCAGCTCTGTGTCAGGACGGAATGGCTGCCAGCTGCAGCAACCATCCACCGTACCCCTAACAATAATAAACCTGCCTCCATTCCACTGTGGCTGTGTGTCTCTTGGGGGAGTGGAGGAGAGTTGGAGGGCAGTAGAGCAAGCTGGGTCTCTCTTTATCTTAATCCTCCTTGTCTCACAGCCTGATGGCGGGACCCCCTCCAGGGCCACAGGCCCTTGCGAAGGGCTTGCTTTAGCCCCTTATTTTGTAGATGGGACCCTGAATGGACAGGGATTAGCCTGAGCTCACGGAGGGAGACCCTCTTCCCTCTGCTGGTTCCCCTGAGGCTGATCT
Source organism: Peromyscus aztecus (assembly GCA_902168405.1). Lineage (NCBI taxonomy): Eukaryota > Metazoa > Chordata > Mammalia > Rodentia > Cricetidae > Peromyscus > Peromyscus aztecus. The sequence goes on from CABHPQ010150130.1 coordinate 3,608, forward strand.
CAGGACATCTTTAGCCAGTTTTTGTTTATAGGGCCACGTAGGTTTTTGTTTCCTGACTTGGAGCTTGATTCAGAACAGAGAGACCAAGGGAGGTGTTACCAAGGGATCAGGCTAGTTACCCTGCATCCAGGAGAGTTACCCTGCAACCTCTGTACAGTAGGGAGCAACCTCATGGAAGGAGGCAGTATGTGAAGTCTTCACTTCCTACAAGCGGCCCTACCAGTCTGCTCCGACCCTTGAACAAGCAGGCAGGAAGGGGTGGGGAGGAGATGTGGAACCTCCCTAAGAGATGGAGCCTGATCACCTTCAGGGCAGCTTAGCAGCCTGAGACAAGGAGGCAGACTGTGCACACTGGTGACAGAGACTTCCCTGAACTGTCCCCAGGGCCACTTCTGACAACAGGGAAGGCCTGGGAAAAGCCTTCCCAGCCTGTTCCCTGGGATCAAGGACTGGTCCCTGCCAGACTTGTTGGGAGCCCCCTTGTGGACTCACTTGGGAACTGCTGAGCTGGGCACTGGAGTGATTGGAGAGCAGAAAAAAAGCCCTGAGTTCAAGGGACTGCCTCCTTCCTCTCCCTGAATTCTTAAGAACCTGGGGAGGTGGCCTGCCCCTCCTTCCAGGGCCCACTTCCCTCTGGCCAATCCTCCCTTCCTGTGTTCTCACCTTTTCAACTGTGACTTTGACCCTGGGGTAGGAGTTTGGGCCCTGGCAAACTATACCCTGCTTCAGCTAAAGCCTGAGGGCAACAGAGTCACCTTCTAACCGTCCTTTGGCATTGTTTAGGGTGGGAGTTTGGGTCCTCTCCTGCCTCTGCGGTTTGTCAAGTGCAGGGTCTTGATCAAACCCTGGACTTAGCTGTCCCAGGTATTCCCTGTGCTCAAGAGCTGTCCCCCATGAGCAGTCATGCCATCTTGTCCTCTCTCCTTCTCAGCCCTGTGTTCAGGCCAGGTGTTCACTGGGAGGTCTGGGGAGCTCAGTAGCCCCGAATACCCACAGCCATACCCCAAACTCTCCAGCTGCACCTACCACATCCGCCTGGAGGAGGGCTTCAGTGTCATCCTGGACTTCGTGGAGTCCTTCGATGTGGAGATGCATCCTGAGGCCCAGTGCCCCTATGACTCCCTCAAGGTCTGCAGCTTGCACCCTTACCTTGCCACGGCTCTCCCCCCTGAACAGCCCTTCCTTCCTTTCAACACCGCCCGCTATGTTCTGTCCTCCAGTGAATCCCTTTCAGCCTTTCTGTGGGGTTCTAAGCCAGGTTGTCACTTCAGCATGAAGGATAGGGTACCCACCTTTTGTCCCCAGCCTGCCCCAGTCAGTTTCAGTTGGTACACTTCCCTCTAACATAGGCCAGACCCCTGCCACAGGTCCTGGGGGTTCAGAGTCTCTTTGTTCAGATCCAAACAGAGAAGGGGGAATACGGGCCCTTCTGTGGGAAGGCGTTGCCCCACAGGATTGAAACGAACAGCAACAGTGTGACCATCACATTTGCTACTGATGAGTCGGGGGCCCACACAGGCTGGAAGATCCGCTACACCAGCACAGGTGAGCATGGCTCTCCAGTCTAGGAGACAAAGAAAACAGTTTCTGCCCCTTCTGCAGCATCAACAAACCATAGCACTGGACTCTTTCCTGGTCAGGCCAAGGAAGGGAGCGCAGATGGTATGGGGTGGTCTGTCAAGTGACCTCCATGGCAGGGATGGCGGGGATGGAGTGGGGGTGCGGGGAGGGGTGGTGGAATAGCAAGTCTTTGTAGCTAGGGTTTTCCTGCCTGGCCCACGGTCAGGATAAATCTCTTTCACCTGCCAGTCCCACAGCCGCTCAGACCCAAGCAAGTAAACACAGAGACTTACATTGCTTACAAACTGTATGGCCGTGGCAGGCTTCTTGCTAACTGTCCTTATATCTTATAATAATCCATTTCTACAAATCTATACCTTGCCACATGGCTCGTGGCTTACCGGCATCTTTACATGCTGCTTGTCCTGGTGGCGGCTGGCAGGCAGTCTGTCCCTCTGCCTTCCTGTTCTTTTAATTCTCTCTGTTAGCCCCGCCTATACTTCCTGCCTAGCCACTGCCAATCAGTGTTTTATTAGCAACACATTTGCCATACAGAACATCCCACAGCAAGTCTTCCCTTCTTCTTTCTCCCCCTTACCCAGGCAGCCATTTACCTGGGCACCCCCTCTGTCCTCAGTTCTGGTGTTTGAGATAGGGTCTAACTCTGGGGGTCAGATGGCCCCAAACTTATAGCACAAACTGCCCTTAAACTTGGATCCTCCTGCCTCAGCCTGAGTGCTGGGATTCCAGGTCCATGTTTCCTTCTATCTTATCCCCCTCACCACCTACCTACCCACAATCTATCCATCCATTCACCCATCCACCCGCTCACCTATCCTCTTCCCCACCATCTTTACTTCCTATAGATATGTGTGAGATAGGTGAATATGGAGCTCGGCGACTGAGTGCCTGCCTGCTGAGCACAGGCTGAGTGCCTGCCTGCTGAGCACAGGCTCAGTCCTCAGCATTACTCTTAAAAGAGAGATGTATGCCAAGGATGCTAAATGCAGAAGCAGAGTCCCCAACAGTCTCTGTCCTCAATTCAGTGGGGAAAATGTCAAGACCCTGTGGCACAGCCTTTGAGGCAAACACTGTCTAGTGAGACTCCAGGGGAGGGTGACACCAAACACTGTCACTTAGTCTCGTTCTTTTCCTAGAAGTGACACTCTTGGCTTCAAACCACACATGCCATCTTCCCAGCATAGAGAACTCATTCTGTACTTCTGGTTTTCTTTTTCTTTTTCTTTGGGGGGGCACGGGGGTGTGTTTCAAGACAGGGTTTCTCTGTGTAACTAACAGCCCTGGTTGTCCTGGAACTCACTTTGTAGTTTGAGGCTGGCCTCGAACTCAGAGATCCACCTGCCTTTGCCTCCCTAGTGCTGGGATTAAAGGCGTGAGCTACCACCGCACCTGGCAGTTTTCTTTCCTAAAAAAAAAAAAAAAAAAAGAATTGGCTGTATGCCACTGGTGTGCAGATGCCCCTGGAGGACAGAAGGGTCAGATCCCTTGGAGCTGGGGTTACACATGGTTGTGAGCCCCTGATGTGGGACCCAAACTGGAGTCCTCTGGAAAGCAGTGCTCTTAACTGGGGCACCATCTTTCCAGCCTTGTAGCTGAGTCACAGACAAAGAAACCAGTGAGTGTGTGGAGGTGACTCAGCTTAATTTTGTCTTTGGTGTTAAATGTTAAGACCACCACTGTTAACACTTGGGGCAGGCTCTGCCTCTTGGTTCATTTATAACCAAGAATACAGATTGCTAAATTCAGACCTGCCTGTTCCTCTGCACAGCACAGCCCTGCCCTGATCCAACGGTGCCACCTAATGGCTACATTTCACCCGTGCAAGCCAAGTACATCCTGAAGGACAGTTTTTCTGTCTTCTGCAAGACTGGCTTTGAGCTTCTACAAGTGAGTCACTAAAAAACTGAATCCCTATGATCAAGACGGCTTTGAATTTGGAGATGAAAACAGAAAGTGCCTATGCAGAAAAAAATCAAAGTAGTAATAAGTCTGCAGCAAACAGAGGAATGGCATGGACAATCTTTGGGGGGAGGGGGCTGTGGTGGTGGTGGTGGTGGTGGATCCTGCCTTTCATTTTTGTTTCGAGGCAGTTTTGCTATGTAGTCCAAGCTGGCCTAGAACTATATAGTTCAGGCTGGTCTCAAGTTCAAAATCCTCCTGCCTTAGCTTCCCAAGTGTTGGGATGATTAGTATATGCCACCATAAGCAGTCCTGCCTTTTAAAAATAGTGACTTTGTTTTCTAAAATTTTCAGTGCTTATTTTAAGTGCGTTGGTATTTTGCATGCATGTATGTCAGTGTGGGTGTCGGATTCCCTGGAACTGGAGTCACAGTTGTGAGTTGCCATGTGGGCGCTGGGAATTGAACCTGGGCACTCTGAAGAGCAGCTGTGCCCTTAACCGCTGAGTCATCACTCCAGCCCTTTTTGTTGTTTTTTGAGGCAGGGTTTCTCTATGTAGTGCTGGATGTCCTGGAACTCACTTTGTAGACCAGGCTGGCCTCCAATCACACAGATCTGCTTGCCTCTGCCTCCTGAGTGCTGGGATTAAAGGCGTTCACTACCACACCCAGTTGTTTTGTTTTGTTGAGACAGGGTTTTTTTTATGTAGTCCTGGTTGTCCTGGAACTCACTTTGTAGACCAGGCAGGCCTCGAACTCATAGAGATCCACCTGCCTCTGTCTCCCTAGTGCTAGGACTGAAGACATGCGCCATCACACCTGGGGCTGCAGCTGTAACTTTTTGAGACAATGGCTCAAGATGTAGCCCAGGCTGGCCATGAGCTCTGACTTCCTGCTTCAGCCTCTCCAGTGCTGAGATTATAGGTATACACGGTCACACCCGGCTGAAACGTTTACTTTTGGTGCTGAGGACTGAACTCATACACTAAGTATGCTCTCTCTCACTTAGCCTGCACGCCCCACACCCATCTGTTGTAGAGGCTCTTCTAGAGCTAGTCATTAAAAGAACTTCTGTTCACCCGTACATTGCAGCAGCTCTCTGGAAAGTGGCTGAAACAACGGAAAGGAGTGTGCTCACCTTGCCCCATGAGCTCTGCGTAGCTCTTGTTAAATTAAGACTTCCCTGGCCAGCTGACGCCCTTCCAGGGGAACAGCTCCTGGGCCCACAAAGATTAGACAGCCCTGGAAAGAGTACATTCTGCAAAGTTATAAATAGTGCTCACTGTTAAGGGAGAGGGAATATAATTTTAAAAACTGCTTAGCATGTTGCTTCAGGGGCACAGGTAAGAAATTAACTCATCCTCTTTGTGTTCTTCAAAATTGTCACTGAATCCCAGTGGTAAAAAGCAATAACCCTGGAATGACAGCTAGGGATGGAGTCCAGTCTGTGCAGGAGGGCAAAGCGGGGAAAGTCCCATCTTACCATAAACTTGTTCAGTTGTTTTGAAACTGCTTCAGGTAGCCCAGGCTGGCCTTGAACTTGCTATATAGTTGAGGATAATCTTGTCCCAATTCTCTTGCTTCTACTTCCCCAGGGCATGTTCCATCATGCCCAGTTTATGTGGTGCTTTGGATCAAACCCAGGACTTTGTAGATGTTAGTAAAGCATTCTATACATCCTGTTTATCATTTAAATGAAAAAAAAAATGTGTATCTTTTGAAACACTACAGCTTTGGCAAATGGCACTCTCTTCCATTAATGCATACTTTCTCTCTCTGGACTATGTAGACCAGGCTGGCCTCAAACTCAGAGATCTACATGCCTTGGATTAAAGGTGTGTACCACACTTGGCTCAAATGGTTGACATTATTTCAGGGACTTGTCTTTGTCTTGGATTAAAGGTGTGTGCCACCACAGTCAGCTTAATGTTCGACTTTAGTAACTATCTCTGCAGTTTTTTGAAAACATTGGCATTTTTGGGGGGGTGGGGGTGGGGGGTAGGTAGAGACAGAGTTTCTCTGTGTAGCCCTGACTGTCCTGGAACTTGATTTGTAGACCAGGCTGGCCTTGGACTCAGAGATCCATCTGTCTCAGCCTCCCTGAGTGTTGGGATCACCGGCACTGCCACCATGCCAGACTTCTTTTGGCACTTTTGAGAAAAAGAACATTTATTTGTATGTGGCTGTACACAGCATGCGTGGAGGGCAGAGGACCAGCTCCCAGGTGTCAGTTCTCTTTTTCCCATGTAGGTTCCAGATCTCAAATTCAGGTTGGCAGGCTTGGCAGCCAATTATCTACCTTATTTGCTGAGCATCTCACTGGCCCCATCTGGCACTTGGTAGAAAGAAATGGTGGAAAGGCTGGAGAGATGACTAACCAGAGGACTGGATTCAGTTCCCAGGGCCAACATGGCAGCTCACAACCACCCTAACTCGTTTCAAGGGGTCCAAGGCTGCCTTCTGCTGACCTCTTCAGACACTAGGCACACAGGTGGTACACACATGCATGCAGGCAAAACACTCAAACCCATGAAACAAACTGAATTTAAAAAAAAGATTGTGATTGTGCACACCTTTAATCTCAGCACTCAGGAGGCAGAAGCAGTTGGACCTTGTGAGCTCAAAAGCTAGCCTGGTACACAGAGTTCCAGGACAGCAGGACTTCATAAAAATAAATAAATGGAGGGGCTGGGGCCTAACCCCCACCCTCAGAGGAAGAAAACAAGAGACAGCGACAAGAACTTTGACCAGATGGGTTCTAGGATGCACTGAAAGCGGTATATGGTAAGAATCGCAGTTATTAGTGTACAGGTGGCGTAAGCCAGCAGAGCTGTCGGCAGCAAATGTGCACATGAAACAAGGCTGCTGGGCCATGGCTGCTGCCCTCACTTGGGAGCACTGGGATGAGGTAGTATTGTGTTTCCCAAAATATTGTGCACCCTAATAAACTTATCTGGGGTCAGAGACAGAACATCCACAATATTAAACATAGAGGACAGGCAGTGGTAGCACACGCCTTTAATCCTAGCATTCCAGAGGCAGAAATCCATGTGTTCAAGGATACAGCCAAGCATGGTGACTCACGCCTTTAATCCTGGAAAGCGAGCCTTTAATCCCAGGGAGTGAGGCAGAAAGCAGAAAGATATATAAGGTGTGAGGACCAGAAACTAGAAGCATTTGGCTGGTTAAGCATTCAGGCTTTTGAGCAGTAGTTCAGCTGAGAGCCATTCTGGATGAGGACTCAGAGGCCTCCAGTCTGAGGAAACAAGACCAGCTGAGGATCTGGCGAGGTGAGATAGCTGTGGCTTGTTCTGGTTCTGATCTTCCAGTTCACCCCAATACCTGGCTCAGGTTTGATTTTATTAATAAGAACTTTTAAGATTCCTGCTACACTGGGAAGCTCTGGTATGGGGAGTGACCTGATGTTAACAGGGAGCTCATTCTCTGAATTTCCTCTTCAGGGTCCTGTGCCCCTAAGATCATTCACTGCTGTCTGCCAGAAAGACGGATCCTGGGACCGGCCAATACCAGAGTGCAGCAGTATGGTCATATGGTGACAACCCTTCCCTTGCTGCCACCTGTACCATTTCCGTGTTGTCCCTTCATGTGTACACACATGAAGGTCATTGTAGAGTTAGAGCAGTGGTTCTCAACCTCCCTAAGTGCTGCGGCCCTTTAATACAGTTCCTCATGTTGTGGGGACCCCCTACCATAAAATTTTCATTGCTATGTCATAACTATAATTTTGCTACTGCTATGAATATCTATTTTCCAATGGTCTTAGGCAACCCCAAAGAAATTGCAACCCATAGGTTGAGAACCACTGGGTTAGAGGATGCCTGGCTCTTCCACCAGCCCAGCCCCACCCCCCATCTTTTTTTTTTCCTTCCTCTGAGACGGGATTTCTCTTCTCTATATAGCTTTGCGCCTATCCTGGAACTCACTTGGTAGCCCAGGCTAGCCTCGAACTCAGAGAGATCTGCTTGGCTCTGCCTCACGAGTGCTGGGATTAAAGGCATGCACCATTGCCCAGCCCGGGATCTTAATTAGGAAGCACAGTTCTATGTATGGTTTACCTGGGTGCTGGAGATCTGAACTCAAGTACTTATGCTTGTGCAGAAAGCACTTTCCTATCCTGAGCAATATCCCCAGTCCACCCATTATTGCTTTGTGGCTTCTCTAGTCATTCCCATGCCCATCCCACCCCCGCCAAATGAATCATTTATTAGGGTGTGAATTCCAGATTCACTTCTACAAGTCTCTGTGCCAAGAGGAGCCAAGAGGAGCCGAAGTGCTGGGGAGAGGCACTGAAATCATTCCTAAGTGTAAAACACTGCTCTTGCAGACAGAAGTAGGAAAAAAATCTTAATCCCTATCACCCTACAGAAAAGTGTGATGCTACTGTGTAGGCCTCTCTCCAGTTCTACCCCACCCTAAGCCATGGGCACACACGTACATGGATAATGGCACACATTTGCATTTTGAAAACTAAGAAATTTCTCAAGAACCACTCTTTCAACTCCGAAAGTATACATATTTGAAAACAGAAACTTCTCCCCAATTAGATTCACCAATTCTTTCAGTCTCAAATGTTGAGGTTGACAGTGTGTGGGCAAATGGTGGTCTGGGTTTGATCCTGCCACTTCTTGCTGTGCAGGTGTAGACACATCTGGTGCTATTTCACCTGTGGCATGGCAGCGCAGCCACAACAGAAATTTGAGCTGAGGCTGGAGATGATAGCTCAGCAGTTGAACCTGGTTCAATTCCCAGCACCCACGTGGCAGCTCACACCTGTCTGTAACTCCAGTTCCAGGTCTTCTGATACCCACACATATATGTACATGCAGGCAAAACACCAATGAACATAAAAATAAATAAAAAATCCCAGCACTTTCAAGGCAGAGGACAGAGCAAGTTCTAAACCCCAATCAACCAACCAACCAACCAACCAACCAACCAAACACAACAAACCTGAAACAATCAACACCCCTCAGGGTTTCTACAAAGCTCAAGCTGTGAACAGGAAAATAGAAACAAGTCCCTTAATCCACTGGTTTGTGTCACACAAGAACATGGTCTTTTCTTCCATGTTCTCCTGCAGATCATTTCTTTTGGAGAGCTACGCAACTCCAAGTGTTTCTGAATTCCCTGCTCTGGAGAGGCCACCCACTCCTCTCCAGGGAAGTCCCTTCAGTGGAGAGGCACCAAGTTGAAGCTATGCTTGCTACTTTTAGAAGTGGCATTAGTGCCACGCACCATGTAGAGAAAGAATGAAGCCAGTACAAGGCCCACCTGGCTCTCCACTTACTGGTCCTGGAGAGCATACTGGGGGCTTCACCTGTGTCACTCAGGTACCCCACCAGGCTACAACCTCCACCCCACAGAGTACAGCTCCTCCCGTTTCTTTACTAGTTGTTGACTGTGGCCCTCCTGATGACCTACCTAATGGCTACATAGAATACATCACAGGCCCTGAAGTGACCACCTACAGAGCTGTCATTCAGTACAGCTGTGAAGAGACTTTCTATACCATGAGCAGCGATGGTAAGTACTTTCCTCAAGGAAGGGTGGGTGGTACTTGGAACTTGAACCAGACTTTTTGGCTAAGGAAGACAAAGGATTAAAAGGTCTTTCTCCCTTGTCGTTAGTGAAATATTACAGTTAAAGTGACTTTAATGTCAATTTACAAGAATCTGAAAACAGATCTTATCTAGTAAATGACTACTACAAACACACAATATATTCCAAATGGTTTAATTTAACAAGTCAAAACCTTATCATTAAGCACTTGAGATCTTGATACATATTCAAGTTACACATCTAAAAGGTTTCCACTTTGCAAGCAAACACGGTAATGCAGACACCTATTTATGAAATCATGTAAAATGGTTATTCACACACCTCTCCCCACCACGGATGCTCAAGAATCAACATTTTTCAAAGGATTATTCAAGCAAATGACAAGCACAGTTAAACATTTTTGCTTTTCCAACAATTTGCAGGTAAATATGTGTGTGAGGCTGATGGATTCTGGATGAGCTCCAAAGGAGAAAAATTCCTCCCAGTTTGCGAGCCTGGTAATGGATGCATTTATAAGACTCATAGCTGACAAAGTAGATGGAGGACAAGGGTAGGCAGACATGGAAGCTCAGCATCTGGCTTGGGCTAACGTAACTCCTAAGTGTGTTCACCCCTCCCTTTGCATACGGAGGCTGCTAGGTGCTAGCTGCACTTATTTGATTATTTTTGACCTTTATGACTAGGCAAGCATAAAAAATTAAATGATTTCTTAAATTATCTCAAGCCATTTATACATATATAAACACATTCTTGTTACTTTTCTTCTCTGTAAAAGTGCTATTAAAACCCAAAGCTAATAACTTCATTATTTCCCTAAGCAACTGTTTTCAATGACATCTAGGTTTTTAAACATTAATGCAATTTACCTTTTAATAGTATTTAATTTTTTTAAACTAGAATTGGCTCCAACAATAATAGTTGAATGCTTTAAAAAAAATTTAAAGATAATAATACACTCATTACCCCTGTGTTAGCTGGCTTAAATTAGTTTTCTAACCCTGTATTTGGCTGACATGCTACTTCTAAGTTTTAATCAAAGTGCAAGGCCACAATAAGAAACATATGCTGCATTCCTAAGTAATTAGCTTGCAATAGAGACACTGTAAACTTAATGTTTGGATGACTCAATCAGACCAAATATACAAATTTTAGAACCAGAAGCATCTGTCATCGCTGCAACATTTGTAATTTTTAGATTTTTACATTCAAAGACAACAGTAATTTTGTAAGTCATAACCTTAATTCCTGCCTTCCCAGAATTCCCAGTGAATGCAGCAGTAAAAAAACAGAGTCCTGACCTTTTGCCTCTATGCAGTGTTCATGTCTTTGTGCACACAATTACTGTCCATACTGTCTACAGCTTCCCTCAACTTAAGTTTTCTTTTAGCAAAACCTAAGAATCTGTGAAATCTTACTGATCTTGAGAACGAGCTAAGCAACTATAAACAAGGACTTATCAAGTCTTTAAACTATTTAGAACAACCTCACTTGCCTAAACAGAGAGGACGCCCGCCTATCAATTCATGGGATAAAACTGTTGACACTAAATGTAGCCTTGTTTCTGCTCTTTCCTCAGTTTGTGGGCTGTCTACACTCACTACAAGAGGCCGCATATTTGGAGGGCAGTTCGCAAAGCCTGGTGACTTTCCTTGGCAAGTCTTATTACTGGGCGAAACTATAGCAGCAGGTGCTCTTTTACATGACAACTGGGTCCTAACAGCTGCTCATGCTGTGTATGGAGTAACAGAGGCAGCATCCTCCCTGGACATTCGCATGGGTATCCTCAAAAGGCTCTCACCTAATTACACCCAAGCCTGGCCTGAGGCTGTCTTTATACACGAAGGTTATAATCACGGTGCTGGTTTTGACAATGATATAGCACTGATTAAACTCAAGAACAAAGTCACAATCAATAGAAGCATCATGCCCATTTGTCTGCCAAGAAAAGCAGCTGCATCCCTAATGAGGACAGGCGACACTGGAACTGTGGCTGGCTGGGGGTTAACCCAAAAGGGGTTTCTTGCTAGAAACTTGATGTCTGTGGACATACCAATTGTTGACCATCAAAAATGTACTTCTGCCTATGAAAAGATCTACCCAGGAGAAAGAGTAACTGGTAACATGCTCTGTGCTGGCTTAGAAACTGGTGGCAAGGACAGCTGCAGAGGTGACAGTGGAGGGGCATTAGTGTTTCTAGATAATGAAACACAGCAATGGTTTGTGGGAGGAATAGTTTCCTGGGGTTCCATTAATTGTGGGGAGGCAGAACAGTATGGCGTCTACACAAAAGTCATAAACTATATTACCTGGATTGAGAACATAATGAGTAATTTTTAACTTGCATGCTCCAATTAGTAAATTATTTCTCATTTTTACAAGTACCTGGAAAAGCTCTTAGCAGTAAGAGAACCCAAGAAGCACCAATGGCCCACCCCAAACCAGATCAAACTTATAGGCACTAGCCCAATGTCAACTTTGTTGAGTCTAGTAGGTGTTCAATACAATAGCATTATCTTTGCCAACCCCAGACACAAACTCACTATGTCAAGTTTCTACAATCTACTTAATATTTCATACTTGCTGTTTTCTAGTACGTTAAGTCTTAATGACCTCTCAAAGTGCAGAATATCTGATCACTTCTTTTCAAAGGTAAACTGAAAGCTGGTATGTGATTTCCCTATTAAAATCAGTACCATAAAACAATGTAGGTGGGTTTTTTTTTGGGGGGGGGATCTATTTCCAGAATACTGAGATTATAGGCAGTCTACCATATTTCATCAAATTATTGGATAAAAATAACATGGAATAGTATTTTACCCCCTCAAAAGAGTGATTTAACAATCTGTTTCAAAAGCCTAAAAAACTCTCCTTTTCTAGAGTCTCATGTTCTAGGCTGGTCTTAAACTTGTAATGTAGCAGTAAATCCAACCTTTCTTTTGCTGCTACCAGCTAAATGCTTAGGTGGATGTGCCATACCCCACTTTATCTGGTGTTGGCTGGCAATCAAACCCAGGCCTTTGGGCATGTTAACTAGGTAAGCCAACTAAGATACATTCTGAACTCCTCACGCCTACCTTTTGAGACAGCCTGCCTCAGGCTGACCTCAAATTTACTATTTTGCCTCAGTCTCCCAAGTGTGCACCACTATACTTGGACCATTTTTTTTAAGTGAGCATGACTTGGGCACAAGTGAGCCAAATAGATCACAGATGGCACAACAGTATAAAACAGAACTGTATACAGTAGACTCATTCTCATATGTAACAGAAGCAGCAGTAATTCACCATAAGTAACTGCTTTTCTCCAAAGATGCTACCTTAATCTTAAAAGGTGGCATTTGATTGTACTTGGCTCTTCCAACAAGTTTTTGACAGGGTTTCACTATGGAGCAACAGCTGGCCTGCAACTCAGATGTGCATGCCCCAACTTCTGGGATTAAAGGCATGTGCCACCACACCCAGCTGGAGACTCACATTTTTAAAGGATGAAAATGCTGTACTGCATCTTCCCACATAAGTCACTGTTTAACTTTCTAGCATTTTTGTCATGAAACAGCAATGTTTTTTTCCAGTAAGACTCCAGACACTAAACTGTTGGCGGCAAGAAAACTTTTTATTTAACTGTGGTTCAAAGACTGTTTTTAAGAATGAATGCATTTTGATGACCAAATAGACTTTCAAAAACCAAATCTTTGCCAAGTAGTTTATTTCTGAAACTTCATTTAGGGCAAATAACTATCTACAGCTACGTCATACCATAAACATGTTAAAAGGCTACTCAACATTGAAAGCCTTCTATGACCAGTAACTCTTTAACAAGTGCAAACAAGGGATCAAAACCATGCTATCGACAAGTAACTTACCCCAGGACTCCTGGACGGCTTGCCAGTTTAGTCTTTGGAGGTCCCCGAAAACCATTTTAATGTTACCATGTTACTGCTGCTGAGTAATAGTGCAAGTGCTAAAATGCAAAATTCAGATGTACAGGGTTTGGAAATCATGCAGAGAAAAAAATTTACAATAACTCAAGATCCCTTTACAGAGGGTACTGAATAATGAAACACTGTGTGCATAACAAGTCTCTAAAGGATATAAAATTTTAAAACACGCAACTTGCAAAATGACAAACCTATTTATCATAATCTATTTAGGTAAGGGCATTAGGGAAACTATCAACAAAAAAATGGTCACATCTTTCCAGTTAGAAAAGGAGCTCCCCAGTTCTCAGTAGTTACAGGAAAAGTACAATAAACAAGGTATTATTATTGCTTTTACATTCTTAACAATGCATTGTGAGAGCCTAATCTGATTTTGTTGAGCATATCTGTTCTGTTCGTCACTATATGGCCCCCACACCCCAGAGGATAAGAGCCCACCTCACTTAAGACTGCCAGAGATAGACAACCCACCCTATTAGTTCTTAAAGCTATCAGGCTTCTTAATGAATTTCAGGCACACGGTTTCTTGGTTTCTTCTACTTCATCCCTATTGCAATTAATTCCACTTTTCAAATCCCCAAATGAAAGATGCTTATCATCCTTTCTTTTCCATTGATAATGCTCTGCTACAAAGCATTTGAAAACAACCGTTTTGCCCCCGCTCCCAAATAGTAGTTTAGAAGGCATGACTTCCCAATGGAGGTTTATACAGCCAGGTCAATAGAAATCACTCAAATGCACGGAGGCACTCAGAACAAGCTGAAGGGTAACTGCTTACCATTTTAGGTTCTGTCACCCAGACTTATGAAAAACTAGATTAAAAACAACCCATGGAAAAACTTTCACTTTGGATAATGCAAGAACAAATAGCAATTAAGTCTGGGTATCAGGTGTCAATGCATGACAGGTGATGAATCCATTTGACTTGAGACAACTTTTCAAATAAGTTTATTTGAAGCAAAATAAACTACTGCCAAGAAACTTTATGAAAGTTCCATCTCAAAAGGGTCAAAAAGGGGAATTAACTGCTATGAATTCTTTGCATTCAGGGCTGCAAAACAAAGACACATATTATTTAAATCAGTTTTATTTAAGAATTTCCAACAATGACAACTCTTATAAAAAAGCATCCAAGCACAGGACACAGAACTGCAGCAAACAGCATTCTTATGAGTAGCTAACAGACATGAGAACTTCCACCCTTCTTTGAGACACCTGAGCTCACTGGTGAACTCTGCTTCCAAGTTCTCCTGCAAAGCACACCACAAGCTCAGTCCATGTTCGCAGCCCATCAGCTTCAGTTCACGTTCCCACACTTCCAGATCAGTAACAGAGGAGAACACACACCATACAGCATTCACAGCAGTTGACAGAGGGGGAGGGAAGTACAAGTATTTCACTTAACACATTCAACTAAAGTGGGTTTTCTAAGAACAAAACTCAAAGTCTTCCAACAGATGTGGATGTCCTTTGATGCAAAAACATTCGTACGTTATTTGCTATCATTGCTCTCTGCACACTCTCTCACCAAAGCCACAGGATTGAGTGACACATCTCTCCAAGTTAAAAAATATCCATTTTGCACCACCAAGTCTCTGCACGCGCTCTCTCCTTTCCTCGCTCATACTAGCCTTTCATGCCTCGGCACCACCATCAATCCCACACAAGGTTTCAAAAGTTCAAACAGCCTTCTGGTTCCATATCACAGCCTTGCGTTCATAGCGTTGATACGACTCCATGAAATAAAGAGTAGCGGATAAAAATGGAACACCCACCGTCAAAGACGCAGCCTGTGCAGCGTGATGACGAATTCTTGGATGAGAAAGCATGTAGACAGAAGTATTCCTATGGCAGAATATTTACAGCACTACTTTCAATGAAGTGCTTCTTCCATAAACATTTGAAATGAGATGAACTGCAGAGATTAAATGAAGGCTTCATATTGTACTTTCGTATATGAAGGAAGACAAGTGTTAAAAACAAAACCAAAAGAACCAAACACCATGACATCATGATCTCCCAAATGGAGATTTTCCTAAGGAAAAAATTCATAGGGTGGGATTCAAATTAAAATGAGAAAAGAATGTAGTTCTAACCAATGGTTTCTACTCTGAACATGCAAAGAATCCATTTAACAAGTCCAATGATAGATTATTACAGAGAAACCTTCTGAGATCAACTGTAGTGTTGGTTTACCAATTAGGCAAACAGCAGTTCACTTTCACCCCCACTCAGTATTTTAACCCTTTATATAACAAAACTTATAAAATTCATTTAGCTTTTCCTCTTTTTCTAAAGAAAAATGTCAAAAATACTGCTGAATATACTCCACACTGAACAAACCAATCTGAAAATTTTTAGTACATATGTATTTTACAATATACTTACCATGAGTTTAGAAAAATTTGAATCCCACCATTCTATACCTACCTACCTATCAACCAACCAACCTACCACCAACCCCCACTGCCTACATTCCCCAGCCAGAGGATTTAGAATCCATGCTTGAGCCAAAGCCACCATTGAAACCACTGCCTGACCCTGCATTTGATGCTGACCCCCAACCAAGAGGGGCACCAGAGTTAGAACCACTGTAGGAATTATTTCCAGAACCAAAAGCCTGATTTGGCTCCCTCTGCATGCTGCCCTGGCTTTGGTTATTACCAGATGGACCTGACTGGTTCTGCTGGCTGGCTAACATGCCCATCATACCCCAACTGCTCTGCAATGCTGCCTGGGCAGCAGCCATCATTGCTGGATTAATGCTAAAAGCCCCAAAGTTCATTCCTCCACCCATATTACCACCCTGGTTATTTCCCAAGCCAGCTCCACCCCCTCTACTGTTACCAAACCCACCCTGATTCCCAAAGCCACCTGGATTACCACCAAATCTTCCACTTCTTTCTAACTGTCTATTGCTATTATGCTTAGGTTCAGCATTGGATATATGCACGCTGATTCCTTTAATGATCAAATCCTCTCCACAAAGAGACTGGGCAACCTATAAGAAACAAGGGATGTAAATGGTGATTAAACCAACTCACACATCAAAACAGCAACAAACCCAAATCTTAGTATAACCCATCTAAGCAGGAAGAAAAACAAGCAATTAATGCTAATTTCACTTTGGTAATGTTAACATCAACATTTGTAATTAAAATGTAATAGCCCCAAAGTCCACATAATGAGAAACATGGGAAGGGCACCTTACAACTATCTAAACCCAAACACTCTATCCCAAAGGGTGGCAATCAATCAGTTGGAACAAACCACTCTTATCATTTTTAGTGCTGGAGACTGAGCTCAGCACCTGGAGTACTATGCTGGGCACATACAGTAGCCCCAAACCAGATACATTCCCAGCCCTGGAACAAATTAAGAAGAAAAATACCTTATCATCTGCAAAGGTAACAAAGGCAAAAGCCCTGAATGGTTTGGGAATGAAGACATCTACCACTTCTCCATACTGACAAAAGAACTGTTGAAGCTCTTCAGCAGTCATATCCTCTGTACAACGCCCAACAAACACCTTTCTGCTTCTCAAAGGTTCATCTGGGCTTTGCTGCTCAGAAGAAAGGGATAGCAGAAATAACAAATAAATAAATAAATATATATACACTTTGTCTTTTCCCCCTCCTTGGGTGTTTTTCTTTCTTTTTTCTTTTTCTTTTCTTTTCTTTTTTTTTTTTTTTTAGACAAGATCTCACTGTGTATCCTGGGCTGGCCTGTGCCTCTGGGTGCTGGGATTAAAGGTGTGCCAAAAAGACTTGTGGCCCCTTCAAGGTCAGGAGGGATTGGGTCACTCAGAACTGGAGTTAGTTGTGTGCTGTCATGTGGGCGTTGAAACCTGAAGCAATCCTTCTCCAAGAACAATAATTACTAATGAACTTCTCAGCCTCACATCCTTGGGATTTTAAGACAGCCTCTCACGTACGCCGGGATGGTCTTAAGCATGATTATAAAGTGAGGACAATCTGGAACTCCTGATCCTCCTGTTACCACCTCCCACATGCTAGAATTACAGTGATTCGACACCAGGTCCAGTTTCAACTTCTTTTACACACGAGACCATTATGTGCATGTTCGGGAGAGGTTGATGCTAGCCATCTTTTTTAATCATTCTCCACCTTCCTTTTGGAAGCTGAGTCTCTTACTGAACCTGTATTTGGCTAGACTGGTAGCCAGCAAGCTCTGTGCCTCCCCCCTCTCCAGGGATGGAATTACAGGCACATGCTACCATACCCAGCTCCTTTGAAAAACCAAAACAAAACCCTTGGGTTCTGGCTGGGAGTAACAGTAGTAGCACAGGCCTTAAGAGTCAGGAAGTGGTTAATCCCAGCACTGGGGAGGCAGAGGCCAGACTGGTCTACAGAGTGAGTTCCAGCACAGCCAGGGCTGTGCAGAGACCCTGCCTCAAAATAAAGATGTGTGTTCCTAGATCAAGTTCAGGCCCTCATGCCTGAGGTAAGCACTTTATGGACTGACCAGTCCAAATCAAGTTTTAAATTATGAAAGTATACCTTGACCCCAAACCAAACGTTCCCAAAAAAAGTCTCATTTGCTTGCTTGGAATAAGTCTAGGCTAGGGGTGTAGCTCAGTGGCCAAACACCTGCTCAGTAAAGCACTGGATACTAGGTTTCCCAGCACATTAAAACCAACATTAAGCTGGGTGGTAGTGGCCCACACCTTTAATCCCAGCACTCAAGGAGGCAGAGGCAGGTGGATATCTGAGTTCGAGGTCAGCCTGGTCTACAGAGCAAGTTCCAGGACAGCCAAGGCTACAACAGAGAAACCTACCTTGAAAAACTAAAACTTCCCCATCATC
This sequence comes from Peromyscus aztecus, assembly GCA_902168405.1. NCBI lineage: Eukaryota > Metazoa > Chordata > Mammalia > Rodentia > Cricetidae > Peromyscus > Peromyscus aztecus. The sequence continues at coordinate 21,430 of CABHPQ010150130.1, forward strand.
AATGTTTCCAAATGCACTTAACCTTTTTAAGGTCATCTAAGAAAAAATTCCTCTAGCATACAGGTAAAGAGCAAAATACCTTAGAATTAGGAAGTTTACAGTCACACCATCGCCCATCTATCATATGTCGCTGTGACATTACTTTCACTTGGGTATCATATTCCGTAAATCGAACAAAGCCAAACCCTTTCGAGTGACCAGTTTTAAGATCTTTCTTGACCTAAGAAGAGAAGATTGATTTATTTATTCTAATACCACATATACACCAAATCAGTTCACATAAAAATCTGAATGGCTTCAACGGAATGAAGTAGCACACTGAAGTTAATAAAGTTAGTTCAAGGCAACAAAACCAACAGTAGGGAACCAGATCATTAACAGTAGAAAATGACTCACTTGCACAATAGAATTTAACAATGGTTTAGAATGAGCACAAATATAAGTAAGATCTAACATAACCCATTTCCTTTAAACCGGCAGTTCTCAAACTTCCTAATGCTGTGACCCTTTAATACAGTTCAGTTCCCCATGTTATGGTGACCCCCAACCATAAAATTATTTTTATTGCTACTTCATAACTGTAATTTTGCTACCGTTATGACCCATATAAACAGAATAAACAAAAAGCTGTTACCCAGAATCAAGTTTACCTGAACCATAAGAACCTCTCCAAAAGTACTGAAATAGTCTTTAAGATCTTGTTCTGTTGTTTTCCAGGGGAGACCCAACACTATTAGATCAGATGTTTTTTGGACTGCTCTTTTCACTTTCACCGCCGAGGAAGCATCTGTCTCATCCATTTTCCTTTTGTTATCTAAACAAGGCAAGCAGAAACCAGTATTTAGCAGTTCTTTAAAAAGACAGGTGGATCTCTTCAAGGCCAGCCTGATCTACAGAGCAAGTTCCAGGACAGTCAGGGCTACACAGAGACCCTTTCTCAAACAACAAAATACAAAAAGCAAACAAATAAGATTAGATCTTCATTAAACAATGAAGACACTAAAAACTTTGGTTAAGTCTCCTCCTTAAGGACAGAATGTAGCTTAAGTGGCTGGAGTGCTTTTCTGGTGCAAAAATCAAGGAATCCCAATTCTAGTTTTGTATTTTTTTTTGAAAATTGTTTTGTGTATATGAGAAATTGCTGAGTACAGCATCTCTAAGCAGTTTCTGGCCTTCTGTCCTGTTAGGCAAGGTGTGTTTTGTTATTTCTGGGGAAGGCTGCACATCACTGCAACTGGCTTTTTAATGGTTCTAGAGATAAGACAGGTTGCCTGACTTGCTCTGTGAGTGTCTTTACTGGACCAGCTATCTCCCTGGCCCAGGTTTTGAATGATGTTAAGATTGTAAAATCAACTGTATGTTCTTTCTCAAAACCTGTATCCAAATTAATGCCAATTCTACTTCATTTTAATTTTGTGACATTAAATATATCTGACTAATCCAGGGGATCAGACACCTCTTGTGATGCACATGGTATACAGAAAATACCCATATACACACTTCTAATATATATAAAAATGAAAATTTGCAGCTTTTATTTCCACATGTAAATTTGGGTGCTTTCTTAGCAATAAGAATGCTTGTTTATGGAGACGGTGATCTCGAGGAATCCTTTCCTCATCCTCCCTGCAGTTATTACTAGTGCATGCCACCTCGAACTACATGCCAGGCATGTTCTATCTCCAGCCCCGTTCATTTCAACACAGTATCCCACTATGTTCTCATAGTGACCTTCAAAATTGAGTTTCTTCTGCCTGAGCGTCCTAACCTTCAATTTCAAGTGTGTGCTACCACCCCCAACCAACATCAAGTGTCCTTTTAATTCAAGGTAAACAGAGTTACACAGCCAATGACGTAAGAACTGACACAGTGAAAAAGCAAATTTAGCCTGGCACATATACTGTCTTTAAATCCTCCCTAATTTCTTGGACATACATTAGCTTCTGCATATTGACCAACTTTGGTGGACTGACCTTGGTTGAGATGTCTTGTGTATAAAAAATCAGGCTGGCCTAGAAACTCTCAAACCTGCCTCAAGCTCAATCTTTCTGCCTCACTCCACCTCCCAATGCTGGGAGGATTACAGGTACATGCAGCACTTTGTTCTACTATATCATAGTAAAAGCAACAATGTACCAATTCCCACACAATCATAAAAGACAGGGTCGGTGGGGGGTGGCGGCAGAGCCAGCAGGATCTCTGTGAGTTCAAGGCCAGCCTGGTCTACAGGGCAAGATCCAGGACAGGCACCAAAAACTATATAGAGGAACCCTGTCTATCCCCAAACTCAAAGATATACTTGCCTCAGTTTCCTTGAGTGCTGGGATCAAAGGCATGTGCCACCAGGACAGCTTTCTCATACTTATAAGAGGCAGGGAGAATAAGACCAAAATCTTAAAATCAAAGTAGTTCTACACTAATTCAAAATTGTGAGCCACTGCATTTGATGTTTATTTAAGGAGGGAAAAGAGAGGTTAATTTAAATAAGGGAGCCGGAGGTTAAAAGCACCTGCTGCTCTTCTGGAGGATCAGGGTTTGGGTCTCAGCACCCACAGGGCAGCTCACAACCATCCAACTCCAGTTTCAGAAGGTTGGGTGCCCTTTTGCACCAGGCAGACACAGTGCAGACATGAGAAAGCCAGGCCTGGTGGCACACACCTTTGGTCCCAGTTACAGACAGTTGTAAGCTGCCACGTGGTGCTGGGAATTGAATCCAGGTCCTCTGGCTGCTCTTCACCACTCAGTCATCTTTTCAGCTCCCACGGAATTTAGTTTTGTTTTTTTTTAAAGATTTATTTTATAAGTTCTCCAGCCCAGAATTTAGTTTTAACAGCCTAAATTTGGCATCAAATTGCCAATGACTGTTCCAATGGCTTAATATTTAAATAGATACTCTTTGTCCCAGCTAGGCAGCGGTGGCACATGCCTTTAATCCTAGCACTCAGGAGGCAAGTGGATCTCTGAGTTTGAGGCCAGCCCGGTCTACAGCAGGACAGGCACCAAAACTACAGAGAAACCCTGTCTCAAAAACAACAACAACAAAAACCCAGTCCTGCAATTTTCAATTATCACTTATTTAGACTGGGAACTTGCCAGAGTAGTCTAAGCAAAGTTGAAAAGAACCGGGTTGCAGAAGACATTTTGCCACAAAGGCCAAAGCCTGAGGACGGAGCTCAATAGACTACCTGCCCAGCAAACTGGATATTACACTGGCACCAGTCCCCACACGCAAATAATAATCTACAACTTAGGCTGGCCTACAAGTCTAACTGTAGTCAGTAATATTGCAAAACCCACAATGATTAACAAACCTTTGGGATAGTTGACAACATATACCAGATTGCCCCAGCCAGCATCTGGGGCATGCAGAATTCCTTCCACCAGCCGGACACCTCTCATACACTGAGACACTGGATTGCGGTAGCGCAGGCCACATGCCCCCGGAAACTGGGCTGTAACTGTGGACAACAATACTGTTCCATCATCTTCTGATGGTATTTCAATGGGCTCATCGTTCTCATCTTCTGTTACCCGAATATATTCAGACATCTTTGCTTAATTTTCTAAAGGAAAGAGAGAGATGAATGACCAAAAGAGTAAGAGCAATTATCTTTTTTGTCAGCTGCCACCACAACACCCCGTGCCCACTTCCTGAGAAGATTCTTGCCACCTGAAACCTAATGTTTCCTTTGTCATCCCGAAAAATTGAGGAAAAGGAGGGAGTTAGCTAAAATAAAAATGTGGTATTTTTGCTAATCCACTTATTCAATAAATATTTTCTCAGGGCTTACTATATGCTTCAGTTGCTAAAATTCCAACATTGTTACCAGGGGGCCTGGTGGTTCCAAAACCAGACAAAAACAGAGTGTTAAAGAACTAAGTATTAGGCCGGGCGGTGGTGGCGCACGCCTTTAATCCCAGCACTGGGAGGCAGAGGCAGGCGGATCTTTATGAGTTCTTGGCCAGCCTAGTCTACAGAGCGAGATCCAGGCAAGGCGCAGGGCTACACAGAGAAACCCTGTGTGTGTGTGTGTGGGGGGGGGGTACCACACCTAAGTATTGGCCAGGCGGATCTCTGTTAGTTCGAGGACAGCCTGGTCTACAAGAGTGAGTTCCAGGACAGGCTCTAAAGCTACACAGAGAAACTCAGTTTAGAAAAACAAAACTAAACAAAAGAACTAAGCATTTCTGTCCCGACTTTTTCTCTTGCAAAACACCGTTTTCTTACCTGGAGCGCAAAGATTACAGACCATAACATTTCATGACCATCCTGAACTAATTTATTCTAAAGTCAGAGAACCTAAATTGGGTTTAGTACGTGCTCTAAGTGGGTGGAAGAAATCAACAATGAATTTCATTTGGTGTTGGTGGAGCACGGAAACTGACGATCAGAACAGAGATCCAGTCCTCTGTTCCTCATTTTCGGAGAGGGATAGCTAACTTGAGCGTCGAGGACAGCAACGACAGACGCTCCGTGATGTAGGCCACCGCTTCCCAGAAGGCCATGCGTGATGGACGACGTTGATGATTTTCTCCCCCCTTCAACTCGGCCTGGGGTGGGGCCGCGAGAGTACAAGGCCCATGGTGGCAACGACTGTTTTCAAATGCGAAAACCCGA
>CABHPQ010150131.1:0-14960 GCA_902168405.1 Peromyscus aztecus
AGATTTCTGAGAAGAAAGGTCCTTGGACAGCTGAATTGACAGTCTGTTTTGCCTCAGAGAAATTTGCTAAGTCTGAAAACATGCAACAAGTTCTTGATGGGGACAAAGTAAATCGGTAATCTTTGACAGGCTGGAGGATTGAAGCTTTGATTTAGCTTCACCATTCATAGCACTTAAACTCAGGGCAGACACCCGGGGTAACAGAACCCAAGCAGAAAATTCGTCAAAAGCAGAGTGAAGTTTTAATTGCTAAACGAATAGTCTGGAGCCTTCAATGAGAAGGGGATATAGGAATATAACAAGTTCTCAACTGTAAATGGTGTAGAGTTGGGTGCTTATTGGGCTTGCAAAAAACCTCAACCAAGTAGAGTGCCTGTTTGCATCAGGGTGGTTTGATTAGATAGAGCTCTAACAAGTGAACAGCAAAAGGTGAATTCCTCCTAGAAGAAGATAATAGGATCATGATCCTAGATAGCTTTTACACAGTTTCCCAACATTCTGTAGAAATTTCAAGGCACATATCAACAAAACTAAATTCTGTAAAAAAAATAAACATATATGGTCTAAAAGATGCAGATATTAGAAGTGAATGTCCCAAACAGTTTTTTTTAACATATAGCTAATGTGTTAAAATAAGGAACAGTGTATAAAAGATTTTAAAAGGAAGTTTTACCATCAAATGGAAACCTTAACCTGTAAATTCTGTAGCTGAGAAAAAACATAACATAGAACTAAGTTGTTTAATACCATAGATATAAAGAAATGCAGAAAAGTAGTTGCAAGATGACTCTAGATGAAATATCCAAATAGAAACACAAAGAAAATATAATTAAAGTATAGAAAAGGACATTGGTAACATTTGGGATATAATGAATTTCTCTCACATGCATACAACTGTAATCCTAGAAGGGATGAGAGAATAAGAAAGAAATAATGAACAACAATTACTAAATTGGTAAAGGTCTTCCACTTAGTGAAACTCAGTTAGAATAAGTAAAAGACAAAGAACAGTCAGCTGTGTCCCAGGAAAGTTGATCAATAACTAGTCGAATAGGAAAAAAAATTAGTTCTTAAAGCAACCACATGAATATGATAAAATTTTAAAAGAGATTCTGCAAGATGGACAGCTGATTTTAAAACATAAATCATGAAACTAAAGACAATGCCTCTAAAGTCCTTCAAGTTATTTAAAAAATAGAAATATATTACCTTCACACCCTTCAAAAATGAAGGCTTTTTTTTGACAGAATTAGTCACATTCTAATCAGCATCAAAAGAAATACTTTTTGTGTAATTCAATAGACAGAAAGAAACAATTCTAAGACTATGGAATTCTGTTGAGAAGCAAACCGTAAAAGGAAAGGTAAATATAAACACACATTGTTTGGCTATTGATTATACAAGGTAAGAAGAATAGTTTTTTTTGAAATTCATAAAAGCAATAACTAAAGGCAGAGGCATAGGAGTAAAGAGGTCTAAAGTTCTCATCTCTACCATGGGAGTAGTAAAATTAATAATTTGTTTTACAGCATTATTATACATCAAGATGCATGTTGTGAACTTGTGGATAGCTCTGAAAAGTAACTGAAAAAGGAACTGAGGGGGAACTAATGTATGAATAAGTGAAAAGAAGAAAACTTCTTTAGGGACAAGGGAAAAAATTACTGAGATTGTACATATAGCTGGGAAGATGTGAGATATTACATTACTTACAAGTATATTAAGTAATCCAATTGAACAACAAAAATTTTCAGACTGGTTTTAAGAAATACTCAATTATATAATTATATATACATCAAATATGTAAGAGGTAGAGAGAAGAGATAATAGAGAAAGACTGAAAGTTTTACAATTAAATAAAGTGTATGATACAAATACTAGCCACAGTATGACTAAGGCAGCTATTTTCATTCATTCATATTATAACAGTGAGTTAAGGAAAAATATTACTAACAACTCAGGCAGCTACCTCATAATAATGAAGAGAAAAATACATAAGGAATATGTGGGTTCCATAATTGCATACTTGTGATAAAATAATTACAAACTACAAAAGATAAGGTAGGCTAGGTACAAATGTAAGAGATACAAACCACCATCATATTGGGAGACTTGATAGCACTCTCTCAATTCCTGATGGAGTAAGAAGACAAACACAGACACACCAGAAGAATACTGAAAATATAAACAACATAAACATCATATTGGAAAACATTGACACACATAACATATTAAAGTATATTGGTTGTATTTATAGGCAAATGGAGCATTATAAAAGTTTCCACATTCTTGGTCAGAAAACATACTTCAGTTAAAAACAACAATAATAAAATGACTCAGTATGTACTTTGACTGTGGTGAAAATGATGTAGAAATGTAAAAAAACAAAAACAAGAAATTCCACAATACGTAAAAATTAAATAATAAAATCCTGATTTGTCATCTCTATTAGATAAATTTAGAATTTTTTCCTTGTGTTTTTGAGGCAGGGTTTCTCTGTGTGGACCTGGCTGTCCTGGAACTCACTCTGTAGAACAGGCTGGCTTCAAATGTGAAGATCCACCTGCCTTTGCCTCCCAAGTGTGCTACCATCACCTGGCAGATAAATTTAGAATAGTATGAAAATCCACTTTACACTGTTTATGTAAACACTAATACCAGTTTTTATAAGCACAAAACATAAATGTAAACATTTCCGAAATTATTTGGATGCCAACATAATCTTAATAAACTATGACATCCAAACCTGAACAGAACATTAAGAAAATGACAAACCAAGTATTTTTATAAACATACACAGAAATTTTCTTTTTAAAAATTACATAAATAAAATTCAGAGATGTAGAAGAAAAATACAAGAAATTATAACATAATTGGTTATTTTAAAGATACAATGCAGTTTAATATTAGAAATTAGATCAATATAATCCACTGTATTAACAGATAAAGTTGCAAAGGAATATGACTATCCAGGAGGGTGTAGAAAAGTCATTCAACAAAAGTCAGCACATACTAATGATAATAGTGTTAGCAAATTCACATAGAAAACAATTTTCAGTGTCCTTAAAAACTAATAGTTAACATTACTGTCTTAGCTATTTTTCTGTTGCTGTGACGAGACACCATGACCAGGGTTTATTTGGGGCTTATGAGTCCGTGATGGCAGAGCAAATGCATAGTGACAGGAGGCTGAGAGAGCTAACTGGGAATGGTGTGAGTTTAAGGCCAACCCTCAGTGATACACCTCCTACAGCAAGGCCACACCTCCCAATTCTTCCCAAACAGTTTCCACCTACCAGAGACTAAGTACTTAAACATAGCCCTATGGGGGCTGTTCTCACTAAAACCATCACGAAAGTCACCCTGGACATCAACAATGAGACAAGACTACTTAAATTCAAGGTTTTACCATCAGTCCCAAACCGAGGAATAAGGTAAACAAGAAATAAAAGTCGTAATGATTGAAAAGGGAGGAATAAAATTATTTTTTTAAATGAAACAATTAAGATACATAAAAATATGAAGAGTCTATAATCTATTAGAACTAATAAAGCTAGGAATAAAATTGGATACATGGTCAACATCACAATGCATTGTATTTATATGATGAAAGAAGTAAAAAAAATTGAACAGCTCTTTAAAAGGTTTTCAAAATATTGAATGCTTAGAAACAAATCAATAACATAGTAATACAACTTATATAGGAAGCTATAAAACATTATTGAGAATAATAAAGATATAAATAAACTGAGAAATTAATGGCTACTAACTGGAGAGTCAAGAGTTGGAATGTTAGTTCTCTAAGTCAATTCATAGAAAGCATATAATCATGGGCTTGGAATATAGCTCAGTGGTAGAGTGCTTGCATAGTATGTGTTAAGGCCAGAAGTTCACCTTCCAGTACACATACACACAAAAGAAGAAGAAAGAGAAAGAAGCATAAAATCCAAAACAAAATTTTAACAAGTTTCCTTCTTTTTTTTTTTCTTTTTTTTCTTTTTTTTTTTTTGGTTTTTCAAGACAGGGTTTCTCTGTGTAGCTTTGCACCTTTCCTGGAGCTCACTTGGTAGCCCAGGCTGGCCTCGAACTCACAGAGATCCGACTGCCTCTGCCTCCCAAGTGCTGGGATTAAAGGCGTGCGCCACCAACGCCCGGCAAGTTTCCTCTTAAAACAGGTAAGTTGGATATATACTTTGTATGTATATAAAGGGGGAAATAATAAAGAAATATTGGCTAAGAAAAAATAAAAATTGGATATACTACAACAATGGAAAAAAGAATGGACAATTCAGACTTGATTAAAATTAAATTAATTAATTTTTCTGTACTGAAAAAGATTCTATAAGGAAAAGGAAAATATAAGTCATAGACAAGGAGAAAATGCTGTCAAAAGATATAATTGATGAAAGATGGCTGTCCAAAATAACACAAGGCTTTTAAAAACTCATCAATAATAAGAAGATAGTCTTATGTAAAAATATGAGAAAGACTTTAAGAGCCACATTACCAAGCAAGATGCTGAAGTGTTAATCTAATTAATCTTTATCAATAAAAAATTGGGAGTCAAATATCAGGGTAAGAATCTGAAAGATCAGAGAAGCAGGTAGCAGCTGCCAGTAGCTTCCTACCTCTGCAGTTCCTCTGTCCAAAAGGGATGAGATCCTCTCTCAGCCCTGCCTTACCATTTTCTGTCTTCTGTCTACAGCCCTTAAAACTTCTATGGTTAATTTTGGTCATCTTAGGCTGACTCTGCCCTCTGGCATCAAGCAAACTTTGTCAGAACACAATGAAAATATCACACAACATTTCCCCCTTTCTGTCTAAATAATAAGCGAAGGTTTTAACTAACATAGTAAAAGTATATACTATAAGTACAATAACTATATACAAATATATACAGGCAAGAATTACATTAACAATGTCCAGTTCATTTGCATTTAACAAATTCAGAGAAAATACTCTATTATCTATCCTGTCTTGGTGAGTCCAAAGTGTTATGTCTAATTCACTTTCTATCCTAACTTGTACTACCAACCCAAAACTATCTTTTTATATCTCTCAACCTTATATACTTTACACCTCTTTTGTGAGTTTATTTTCTGAATTTGGTAACAAGGAAAACTATAACTATCTACTCTTCAACACCATTGGAGACCTGAGGATATAATATTACCTGAGTAAACAGGAAGTGCAGAACAAACAACTTTTAAAATTAAGAAATGACAGAAACAGCTGGCTACATGGACAGTCACCAAGGTTCCTCTGCAATGCTGGGGTACCCATCTTTGGCCTGAAGGCCTAGAATATCTGACAGACTTATCTGTGAAGCAGTATTTTTGAAGGACTGTCCCACCTTATCTTGGCAATGTTCTGCAGTCACTTTTTTTGTATCCTGCTTGTCCAATTTGGACAGTATTCTGTCAGCAGTCAAGGGCAGTTTCTTGTCCAGTGGCTAACTTTTGCCACAAAGACAGTAAACTGCATATGGAGTTTCTTTGATGCCCATCATCTTCTCTGAAGTAGATTGGTGCTGCCAGGAGCAGACATGTTTCACTTTCATAAAAAAAGGACCTTTATATTATTAAAACATCTTAAATGCTATATTCTGTAGGTCTTTGAAGTGTTTGAAGACAACCCGTCTATCTAAAATATGTCTCTGGTTGACCTTGAAAACATACCTAACATGACTACAAGTTTGATTGTAATAGATAACTAACTAATCTGCATTTCTTTATTATCCTAAATAGTTTTTAATAATAACTTTCAAGGTCTAGAAATTTACACTACATTGTTAAATGAGCTGTATTTGTAATACCTTGAACAAGAACAGAAACATACGTGCAGTATGTTCTAACAAAAAAACCTTAAATCTGTATGAATACATAAAATATCTTAAACAAGAGTAGAGACATATATACAGTATAACAAAAATAACCTCAAATTTGTATCAAAATACAAAAACCATATCAATGTAAAATATTTAAGACTAGTAGTTAGTTGCTTTTTTGGTTTAAATGTAGATTCAATAATCTACCCTTTTGTCCCATTTTTATATTCCCCCTTTTTCTTTATTGAATGAGATCCCTGAATCTAATCTTCTTTGTTCAGCTTTTTCCTGATCATTAACAATAACAATTTGTAACCAACCCCCCTAAATAATGACAAATAGCCATAACCCACTGAACAACCAAAAACTGCCCATCCTACCTCTTGAGAATGTGGGTGTTATGTTCTTAAAATTACTTCCTGTTGTCTAGAGGGCAATGTTAGGGGACCCTGAAAAAAATTGGGATGATTGTCAAGTCCTGGGACAGATAGCTGTATCATTTGTTATTCAGTATATGTGTAATGGAAAAGTGCAGGGCTTGTCTCAAGTCCTGGCTAGAGTAGTCATAAGGCTTGACCATCTCTCAGCTAGCCACCTTAAAATTTTCCTGAGCAGTTTATAGTACAAAGCCGATCTTTGGGTGGTGTTTGTCAGCTTAGTGGTGTTACCACAATCCAGGTGGAATGATCATTGTGGGGCCCCATCCTCCTTTTGGAGACTTCAAAGGTCACTGTCAGGCATGGTCATGATTCACTGAAGAAAATTTAACATTTTAAAAGTCATATGCAGCAGAGATCAAAGAGGTTGAAGGACCATAATTTGTTATGTACACATAGAGTACAAAAACTTAATTCCTAGTTACCTGATAGAGACTCAAACCCAAAAGCATGTACAGGAAGCTAGATGAAGCCTTTTTGTAGAATTAGTTACTGCTCTATATGACCATTAATATCATGAGAAAAGTTTAATATGTATACATCTATATAAATTGTCTGAATTTTGAGATAATATTTATACCTTAAGAAAAGTGTTAAAGAATAAAAATAAAACCAAAGATTATAAGATTAGTGGCAATAGACTAGTGCCTTAATTTTGGTTTTTCTTCTGTCCCATATCAGGTGGCTTTTCTGACATGAGGAAGAGATTTTGGATTTTCCATAAATGAGCATGATTGGGTTTAGAGAAGGATAGAGCCATGTTCCAACTCCAAAGCCAGCTTTAATTTTTAATTGGACAGTTTGAATTATATGTTTTTAGAGAACAGCACAAACAAACATTTGGGAAGATTTATGAAATTTTATCCTGTTGGAAATGTGATATAACAATAGGCCAATTTACTCTGTTTCATGGGACATTTTCTCTCAATGATTTGTCCTTTTTCTTCAGATGTCTCGTTTGTCCAGTGATCTTCAGCTTCCTTGGTTGGATGCCTTCATTCTCATGGAAAGACAAAAAATAAAACCTTGTCCCAACCCTAACTTTGGGGAGTTTCACTTTTGGCAAGTTTTATCTGATCAAATAAAAAGCATTTGTTAGTCTTATAAGTTAGTTTAGATTGAATGGTCACACTGTTTGATGAACTATCACCTCTTCTAATCAAGAGGTATCTCTTATTTGAGTCTAATTTTCATCAATTTTGATGGTATCCATATCTTTTCTTCTCCTATGGAAACAAAAGCAAAACCTCTTCCCCAACATAACATATATCCTAGTTTCCATTCTGAGGTCAACACGACTTTAAAGTATACAGGCTGATTTAATTCAGAAGCTTTTTCTATTATCCAATGTCTCTCCACAGCTGTCATTACTTTCACATTAGCATTTAGAAAATGTAAAGTTAATAAAGAATTTTTCAATCTATCTCTGAGGGTCTTTATTACCCCTTTCTGTTTATTAAGCATATCTTTTAGAATTTGATTGGATTTTTTTCTATAACTGCTTGACCTGTAGGATTGTGTAGTATACCTGTAATATACTTTATGTTATAATATGTAAAAAACTTTTATTTCACTAGAGACATATACTGGAACATTGTCAGTCTTAATTTGTACAGGTATCCCCATGACGGCCATAACTTCTAATAGATGTTTAATTATAGAATCAGCCTTTTCAGAACTGAAAGCAGTTTCCCATTAAAGTCCTGAATATGTATTTATGGTATGATGAACATATTTTAATTTTCCAAACTCTGCAAAATGAAATACATCCATTTGCCAAATTTCATTTCCTTGAGTACCCTTTGGGTTACTTCCTGCAAGTAGTGGAGTTGGTTATACAAGAACAAGTAGGACATTTTCTTATAATTTCCTTGGCTTGTTGCCAAGTGATGAAAAAAATCTTTCTTTCAAACTCTTGCTATTGACATGGTGTTTCTTATGAAATTCTGAGGCTTCTAGCACATTTCTCACCAATAGTTGATCAATTTCATCATTACCTGGTGCCAGACACCCTGGTAGACACATATGGCATTTGATATGTGTTGTAGATAAGGGATGATTTCTATTTCTGATTATTTCTTGTAACTGAATAAATGAGAGAGTCAATTCTGTATCATTTGGAATGAATTCATCAGTTTTAATATGTAAAACAACTCTTTCAGAATATTAAGAGTCAGTAACTATATTAAGAGGTTCTGGAAAAATCTAATAATACCATGAGAATAGCACACATTTCTAACTTTTGAACAGAATAATAAGGGCTTTGAATCACTTTGCTTGTATTTCCTCATTTATAACCTACCTTTCCTGATTTGTCTTCATCAATATATAATGTAGGGGCTCCAGAAATTGGTGTTCCTTATACAATGTGTGAAAGGAGCCAATTAGTTCTCTTTATAAATTGAAGTCTCTTGCTTTTTGGATATTTGTTGCTAATCTCTCCCACAAAAATTATTGCAATCTCTTTGCCAATGTTAATTTTCTGCCCATAAAAAGAAAATTTCAGCATTAGTAAAAGGTACCACAATTTCTGCTGTGTCTATTTTTGATGAAGTCTTAATTTTCCTTTCAGAATCAACTCCGAAACCTTTTCTACATAGGTCTTTAATTTTTTTACTCTGTTTTGTGGTAAAAATATCCATTCTAATATATTTTCTCTTGCATTAAAGTTCCTGTAGGAGAATGCGTCAAAGGGAAAATAACTAGGATACAGTCAAGCTCTGGATCCAAACGATCCACATGGGCATCCTGTAATTTCTTTTCTACCTGAGCCAAATCTCTCTCAGCTTCAGTTGATAATTTTCTTGTACTATTTAAGTCCTTGTCACCTTGTAAGGTTTGAAATAAATTACTAAATTCTTGAGTTGTTAATCTAATTGTGGGTCATAGCCAGTTAATGTCTCCCAGCAACTTTTGAAAGTTATTAAGAGTCAGCAATTGATCTCTCCTGATTTGTACCTTTTGGAGTTGAATTTTTTAAAACTTACTTTATATCCTAGGTAATGAATAGAATCTCCTCTTTGTATTTTTTCAGGAGCAATTTGTAATCCCAAGCAAGGCAATATTTTTACTTTTTCAAACATTTTTTTCTGAAGTATCTACATTTGAATCAGCTAGTAAGATATCATCCATATAATGGTAAATGATAGATTAAGGAAACTGTTTATAAATAATTTCCAGTGACTGTTATCCAAAATATCAGTGCAGTGTGGGAGAACTTTCCACTGACATCTTTTAATGGGTTAGGAATTGTTATAAGTAGGCACCATGATGATAAATTTTTCTCTATCCTGTTCTTGCAAAGGTATAGTAAAAAAGCAATCTTTTGACTCAATCAGTATAATAGACCATCCTTTAGGTAATAGAGAAGGTAAGGGAATTCTAGGCTATAAGAAACCCATTGGCTGAATGACCTTATTTAATAGCTCTTAGATCTGTTACCATTCTCCATTTTCCAGACTTCTTTTTAATAACAAATATAGGAGAATTCCAAGGACTGGTTGATTCTTCAATATGTTGAGCATTTAGCTGCTCCTGTACCAGCTGTTTGAAGATCTGTAATTTTTGTGAAATCAAAGGTCTTTGTTCCACCCAGACAGGTTTGTCAATTAACCATTTTAAAGGTAGGGCTGCTGGTAACTTTGAAAGATCAGCAGTTGTTGTACCCTGTTTATGTACAACCTGAATGGTTGGTGACTGTTCTTTATAATACCTTTTAATATTTTCCCCAGAAGCATATGTTAGTTTATGGTTTGTTTCTGAGACTGAGAATGTTGATCTGGGTATTCCATTGCTGTAACAAATCACATCCCCATAAATTCATTGCTATGTTAGCCACATATGACCTTCTGTCCTTTTGGCCCTATACATTTGACCCATCTTGTGCTTTGTTTTACTTGAAACAAATTCCAAACCCTAAAATCTTAACATTTACCTCACAAAAAGGCCAATTCGGATGCCAAGAATCTGGGGCAATTATTGTTACATCTGCCGCTGTGTCTACTAGACCTTCAACTACAAAGTCATTTATTCATATTTTTAACTTTGGTCTTTGATCATTTATAGAATTTTCTCAAAATATTTGATTTATGTTTCTCATGAGATTTTTGTTTTATCTTCTAAAGCTGTTTTATCATCCAGAGCATGGTTTTTTTTTGTTTGTTTGCTTGTTTGTTTTTAACAACAGACATTAGGTTTTTTAATTACTCTAAGGAGGAGTTTCACTCATGGTGACAGGGAATTATTGAACCAAATTTGACATGGGGGCCTGTTAGAGGCCCCCCAAGGTGTTTCCCAATGGCAAATGGTTATCTTGTCTGTCTCTTGTTGCTCTGCATTCGTTGGTATGATGGTGGCCTTTGCCACACCTTCTCCATATTTCAGAAGTCAGAGACCTTCTGATTGTATTATTCCTGGAAAAAATTGTTTCTAGGAATGCCTGCCTACAATTCCTTTTAAGGAATTTCCCACTGAACTATTGCCTCCACAGCCCCCATTTTGTTTCATTGTCTAGGTTCTGCTAATAGAACTGTTAACTGTGAACTTTTACACAGCTGTACACTTAAGATCTATGTCCTTCCTAGACATATATTACACTTCAAAACAAAAAATAATTTGTGTAAAATTCAAATACATACCCATTGTCATTAATTTCTTGGTTTTCATAAAATTGTAAGGCACAAAAGGCATTTTTTCACATATTCTAGAATTATTTAAATAAAATTGATATGTCCTGTTTTAAAAGTTTCTTTTCACTGAGAATTACCTCAGCAAACATTTATTTAGAACTCACAGCTGCTAAGAGCTATGTAACTTAAAATGACTGTGATATGTAGAATTAGAAACAGGAAAAGAGTGGTGGAGCAGTTGGTGGCTGGCAGCCTGGTCAGCAGAAGGCCTCTGGGGCTGGCAGTGACCCATAGAACAGAAGACAGAGCTTGATGAGAAGGCTATTGGAGTAAGAGCCTGAAACACGTGAGAAGCAGATCAGGAGTGCAGGAACCCTTTTGTACAACACCAGCATTGTACAACAACAACAACAATACTGCTGTACAGAGACCTGCAGCCTCAGCACTGATCAAAGCAACTGGGCTGATAGATGATTTGCTGCTCTGTAAGATTTGCTTTGAGTTTTTCAACACTGTAGTGAAAATCCCCAATGCTCTCCCAACTACTGTTCTCTTTGTAGAGGGAAACTTTGGGCCTATAAAACTCAGTGCCCAACCTGTTGTGTGGCAGTCACAGAAGCAGATCTAAGAAACAGTTGCCTTTTATATGAACTGGCAAAAAGCATGAATTTTGCATGGACTCGCCTTGGGCAGTTTTAGAGTCACCACCCACAACTCCTGTGTCTTCAACCTCAAAGGAAGGTGTTCTCAAAGCACATTCTACTGAAGTCATCAAACATTCTTCCTACCAAACAAGGAAGCAGGTTAGTGGACAAGTTCTTTTATCAGAGGTCTTCATCAGAAGTTGCTGGGAAAATAAAATAAGAAATTCAATCCTCAAACAGGGCCAAGCACTTCTGCAGAGACTAAAGAGACTTGTTTTGTTGGAAAGATGTCTCTTAGTACCTTAGACGCTAACTGTCCTGTTTCTCCCTTTTTATCTACCCTGGAACTGGACAATACAGTGGCTGGTCCTGTTTGTGGGGTCAAAATTCCTGAAAGTTTCATTCAAAAGTGGCTGGACAGTTGCTTATCACATCAAGAAAAGAAGCCATAGAAATTTTGCTCACAAATAGTAGCTTCACTGCCCCAGTTGCCAGACAGCAGGGAAGACTCCTACGTGTGGACTCTGCCATCAAAATCCCCCATCAGATCCTGCAATGTACAAGACCCATGGCCTACCCCAAACCTACCCATCCCCCTGCAATTCCAGGGGCTTCCTAAGACACAGAATCCACCAGCTCTGATTGGACCAAAAGCCCTGATAGGACCAAGAATGGCTCCCTGAGACACAGAACCAGCCAGCTTGGATTGGACCAAGAGCAGCTCCCTGAAACACAGTGTCTGCCAGCTCTAATTAGACAAAGAGCTACAACTGGACCCAGAGTGGCCCTCTGAGACACAGACACAGCAAGCACAGATCGGACCAAGGGCAGCTCACTCAGACACAGCCACCTCTTTCACATAGTGGAGGAAGAGGTGGGTAGATGCCAATGCAAAAATACATACAACAACATAAAGAGCAATATGGTATCATTGGAATCTAGCAGTTATACAACAGCAAGACCTGAAAATCACAACATAGAAGAAGCAAAAGAAAGTAACCTTAAAAATAACTTTATGAAGATGATAGATGCCTTTAAAGAGGAAATGAAAAATTCCCTTGAAGAAATTGAGGAAAAAACAAACAAAAATTGGAATAAGTCAATAAATCCCTTAAAGGAAGCCAAGAAAACCATGAAAAAGCTATTAAATGTGTGAAGAAAACAGTTCAAGACCTAAAAATTGAAATAGAAACAATGAAGAAGACACAAACCGAGAGAATGCTGGAAATAGAAAATCAGAGTAAATGGACAAGAACTACAGATGCAAGCATAACCAACAGAATACAAGAGATTAAAGAGAGGATCTCTGGTGTAGAGGATACAATAGATTCATCAACCAAAGCCAAAAATGTCATAACACAAAACTTCCAGGTAATCTGGGACATCATGAAAAGGCCAAACCTAAGAATAGAAGAAGGAGAAGAATGCCAACTCAAAGGCACAGAAAATGTATTCAGCAAAAGCATAGAAGAAAAATTTCCCAACTTAAAGAAGGAAATACCTGTGAAGATACAAGAAGCTCATAGAACACCAAATAGACTAGACACCCCCCCCAAAGTCCCCTCACCACATAATAATTAAATGACTAAACATACAGAATAAAGAAATAATATTAAGAGCAGCAAAGGAAAAAGGCCAAGACTTATAAAGGCAGACTCATCAGAATAACACCCAACTTCTCAATGGAGACTCAGAAAGCCAGAAAGCCCTGAGCAGATGTAATGCAGACACAAAAAGACCATGGATGCCAGCCCAGACTACTATAACCAGCAAAACTTTCAATGACCATAGATGGAGTGAACTAGACATTGCAAGACAAAACCAGATTTGAACAATATCTATCCACAAATCCATCCCTACAGAAAGCACTAGAAGGAAAACTCCAACCTAAGGAAGTCAGATGCACCCATGAAAACAGGCAATAGATAACCCCACAACAGCAAATCCCAAAGAAGGGAAATATACACACACTACCACCAAAAGACCACAGGAATTAACAATCACTGGTTATTAATATCCCTTAATATCAATGGACTCAATTCACCTATAAAAAGACAAGGGCCAACAGAATGGATATGAAAACAGGACCCATCCTTCTGTTGCATACAAGAAATACACCTCAACTTCAAAGACAGACACTACCTCAGAGTAAAAGGCTGGGAAAAGACTTTCAAATGAAATGGACTTAAGAAGCAAGCTGGTGTAACTATCCTAAAATCTAACAAAATAGACTTCAAACTAATCAGTCAAAAGAGATCAAGAGGGACATTACATATTCATCACAGGAAAAATTCACCAAGATGAAGTCTCAATTCTGAATATTTATGCCCCAAATACAAGGGCACCCACATATGTAAAAGAAACATTACTAAAGTTTAAATCACACATCAAACCCCACACATTAGTAGAGGGAGACTTCAACACCTAGCTCTCACCAATGGACCGATCTGCCAGACAGAAACTTAAAAGAGAAATAATGGGTCTAACAGAGGTTATGACTCAAATGGACTTAATAGATATCTACAGAATATTCAACCCTAACACAAAAGAATATACCTTCTTCTCAGCACCCAGTGGAACCTTCTCTAAAATCGATCACATACTTGGTCACAAAGCAAATCTCAACAGATACCAAAAAAAAAGCTGGAATAACCTCTTGTATTTTATCAGACTACCATGGCTTAAATTTAGATTTCAACAATAAAAATTACAAAAATCCCACAATCGCATGGAAACTGAATAATGCTCAAATGAATCACCAATAGGTCAAGGAAGAAATAAAGAAAGAAATTAAAGACTTCCTAGAATTTAATGAAAATGAATGTACAACATACCCAAACTTATGGCACACTATGAAAGTAATGATAAGAGGAAAATTCATAGTTAAATGCCCACATAAAGAAGTTGGAGAAATCTCACACTAGTGACTTAACAGTACACCTAAAAGCTCTGGAACAAAAAGAGACAAACTCACCCAGGAGAAATAGATGACAGTAAATAAATTGAGAGCTGAAATCAATAAAATAGAAACAAAGAGAGAAGTACAAAGAATCAATGAAATAAAGAGTTGGTTCTTTGAGAAAATCAATAAGATGGACAAGCCCTTATCCAAACTAACCAAAAGGCAGACAGAGAACATCCAAATTAACAAAATCAGAAATGGAAATGGAGACATAACAACAGACAATGAGGAAATACAGAGAATCATTATTTCCTACTTCAAAAACCTGTACTCCATAAAATTGGACAATCTAAAAGAAATAGACAATTTTCTGGATAGGTACCACATACCAAAAATTAAATCAAGACCAAATAAACAAATTAAATAGACCTATAACCCCTCAGGAAATAGAAACAGTCATTAAAAGTCTCCCAACCAAAAAAAGCCCAGGACCAAATGGTTTCAGTGCAGAATTCTACCAGA
>CABHPQ010150131.1:15060-39844 GCA_902168405.1 Peromyscus aztecus
TCCTTCTCCCTTCTTCTTCTTCTTCTTCTTCTTCTTCTTCTTCTTCTTCTTCTTCTTCTTCTTCTTCTTCTTCTTCTTCTTCTTCTTCTTCTTTTTGGTTTTTTTGAGACAGGGTTTCTCTGTGTAGCTTTGCGCCTTTCCTGGAGCTCACTTGGTAGCCCAGGCTGGCCTCGAACTCACAGAGATCCACCTGGCTCTGCCTCCCGAGTGCTGGGATTAAAGGCATGCGCCACCACCGCCCAGCCCCAGAATTTCAAAGAAGAGCTAATACCAATACTCTTCAAATTGTTCCACACAATAGAAATAGAAGGAATATTACCGAACTCTTTTTATGAGGCTACAGTTATCCTGATACCCAATCCACACAAAGATGCAACAAAAGAAGAGAATTACTGACCAATCTCTCTCATGAACACTGATGAAAAAATACTCAATAAAATATTGGCAAACCGAATCCAAGAACACATCAAAGAAATTATCCACCATGATCAAGTAGGCTTTATCCCAGAGATGCAAGGATGGTTCAACATATGAAAATCTGTCAATGTAATACACCATATAAATAAACTGAAAGAAATAAAATAACATGATCATCTCATTAGATGCTGAAAAAGCGTTTGACAAAATCCAACACCCCTTCATGATAAAGGTCAGGAATACAAGGAACATACCTAAACATAATAAAGGCAATTTACCGCAAGCTGACAGCCAACATCAAATTAAATGGAGAGAAACTTGAAGTGATTCCACTAAAATCAGGAACAACACTCTCCCCATATCTATTCAATACAGTACTCAAATTCCTAGCTATAACAATAAGACCACAAAAGGAGATCAAGGGGATACAAATTGAAAAGGAAGAAGTCAAACTTCCATTATTTGCAGATGATATGATGGTATACATAAGTGACCCCCCAAATTCTACCAGGTAACTCCTATGGCTGATAAATATCTTCAGTAATATGGCAGGATATAAGATTAACTCAAACAAATCAGTAGCTGTCCTGTATACAAATGATAAATGAGCTGCGAGAGAAATCAGAGAAACATCACTCTTTACAATAGCAACAAATAATATAAAATGCCTTGGGATAACTCTAGCTAAGCAAGTGAAAGACTTGTGTGACAAGAACTTTAAGTCTCTGAAGAAAGAAATTGAAGAAGATATCAGAAAAATGGAAAGATCTACCATGCTCATGGATAGGTAGGATTAACATAGTAGTAAAAATGGGAAACTTACCAAAAGCAATCTACAGATTCAATGCAATCCCCATCAAAATCCCAACACAATTCTTCACAGACCTGGAAAGAACAATACTCAACTTCATATGTAAAAACAAAAAGACCCAGGATAGCTAAAAAAATCCTGTACAATAAAACCACCTCTGGAGGCATCATCACCCTTGACCTCAAGCTCTCCTATAGAGCTATAGAAATAAAAACAGCTTGGTATTGGCATAAAAGCTTATATGTGGATCAATGGAATCAAATTGAAGACCCTGACATTAATCCACACACCCATGAACACCTGAATTTTGACAAAGAAGCCAAAACTGTACAATGAAAAAAAAGAAAGCATCTTCAACAAATAGTGCTGGTATAACTGGATGTCAACATGTAGAAGTTTGCAAATAGATCCATATCTATCGCCATTTGCAAAACTCAAGTCCAAGTGGATCAAAGACCTCAACATAAAACTGGTTACACTGAACCCAATAGAAGAGAAATTAGGAAGTAATCTTGAACATATTGGCACAGGAGACTACTTCCTACTACTCAGCAGTAAAAAACAATGACATCATGAAATTTGCAAGCAAATGGGTGGAACTAGAAATATCATCCTGAGTGAGGTAACCCAGGCTCAGAAGGACAAACATGGTATGTACTCACTCATAGGTGGATATTAGATGTAAAGCAAAGGATAACCAAACTACAACCCACAGCTCCAAAGAAGCTAGCTAACAAGGAGGACCCTAAGAGGGACACATGGATCATCCTGGGAAGAGGAAATGGATGCGATCTCCATGAGTAAACTGGGGATGAAACAGGGGCAATGGAGGATAGTGGGTGGGGAATGAGAACGTAAGGGAACAGGATGGTTGAGCTAGAACAGGGATGGAGTGGGAGAGCAACGAAAGAGATACCATGATAGAGGGAGACTTCATGGGGATAGGAAGAAACTGGGTGCTAAGGAAGTTCCCAGGAATCCACAAACACGACCCCAGCTTAGACTACTGGCAATAGTGGAGATGGTGCCTGAACTGGCTTGCCCTAGTAATCAGATTGGTGAATACCCTGTCTTCATGGAGCCTTTCTCCAGTAATTGATGGAAGCAGATGTAGAGATCCACAGCCAAACACCAGGCTGAGATCCAGGAGTCCTATTGAAGACAGAGAAAGGGGATTCCATGAGCAAGGGACATCAAGATCATGATGGGGAAACCTACAGAGACAAACAAACTAAACTAGTGGGAACTCATGAAATTTAGACCAAAACCTGTGAAGCATCCACGGGACTGGTCTAGGCCCTCTGCATAAGTAAGACAGTTGTGTAGCTTGATCTGCTTAAGGGGCCCTCTGGCAGTCAGATTAGGATCCATCCCTGGTACATGAACTGGCTTTTTGGAGCCCACTACCTATGGTGGGACACCTTGCACAGCCTTAATGCAGGGGGAGGGGCTTGGACCTGCCTCTATTGAATGTACCAGGCCCTGCTGACTCCCCATGGGAAGCCTTACCTTCTTGTAGGAGGGAATAGGGGTGTCTTGAGGGGGGAAGCCTGGAGGGGCATGAGGAGGGAAGAGGGGGATCTGTGATTGGTATGTAAAAATGAATAAAAATTCCTTTTAAAAAGGTAGCTGCTGCCCCAAACTGTATATAACTTGCTCTCTGACTGTGATTTAAAGAAAAAGCTAAATGGGTAAGCATTATTTATTCAAGGAAATGAACAGCAACTTGTTAAAAAGCACCAAGATTTTGCGCATGTGTACATGCCCAGCGTGACACTTTGCACCCAAAATCAGCAGCTGAAAAAGTGCAAGACCAGAATTGCCTCAAAGTAAGGAGACACAATGCTAGTGTCATGCCTTTACAAAGGAACAAGTGGAAAAGGAAATTGGTCATATTCACAGTACATATTGTTAAAGGCATCAGAATGAATTACAATTTCTGGTGGATCAGATGAAGCCAAAAATGATACAAGAAAACTGCCAGAATATCAAAAGTCATGGGACAAGAAGTTGGGAACATGGACTTCCCAGATGGGATCTTGGCAACAAACCACTTTCCTCAATTAAAGTAGTACTCTCCCACCACAACAGTCAGAGCCCTAGAGACCAGATGATTCTCCTAGTTGTACTGATATTCTTCTCTCAGCAATCAGATTCATGAATAGTTCTAGTTCTGGCATCATAAGAGATCTTCTGGCTGGGTGCATGATACATGTCTTTAATGCTAGCACTCGGAATCAAAGACAGGCAGATCTCTCTGAGTTTGAGGCCAGCCTGGTCTATATAGTGAGTTCCAGGACAGCCAGGGCTACACTGAAAAGTCCTGTTTCAAAGAAACAAAAAACACTAGCAAGTCTTCTGAAAGAAGAATAGGCCTGGGAAGCAGCTCACCAAAAATGACCAAGACAGAGAAATAAGCCCAGGATGGTTCGCCAGCTTTGCACAGTGCATGTATAACTTAACAAGAACTCTTGCTACTTCAGAATTTCTAAAGTCCTTTTTCATTTTGTTTCCACTGGGGAACCAACTTCAAAACAGCCTCCTTTCTCCTTCTTTATTGTAACAAGTAGAGGAAAGCATTTACAATTTTGTCCTAATTCACATACTTGTTTTAAGTGCCCATGCCAGGCTATCAGCATCCATCAGTTACTGACAGTTGCTGACCAAGTTAAATGTATTTGTTTGTTTGTTAGACCCGCCTGTGTTTTACATACAGAGTATGTTTATAATTTAAAGTCATGAAATTATTATCATAATTTTTGAAATGTAAGGAGATTTAGTATTTGAATTTAAGGTAATGGTCACAATAAGTTTGAAACATTTGTGGGTTTTTTGGAAATGGAGCTCTCAAATGATTACTGTGTTTTTTCACCTGGATCAGGCAGGTCTCTAACACTTTGAATACCAGCTGTTAAACCAAAACAAAAGTGAAATAAATGGATTTTAACAAGGGGAAAAAAACGGAACACAACGAAAAGGGTACATGCAATAGCAAATAAGGACGCTTGGTGGTGCTGCAGGCTAAGCGTGTGAATAGTGGACTCTGCAGATGCTCTGGACGCCATTATTGGGCATCAGAACTTAGATTGCTCCCTAAAAGAAGGTGGCATTCAGGCAGGATCTAGGAGGGCAATCTTCAGAGAAGGTATAGCTCCACTAGCCAGTCAGTGAGTAAAATTTAGTTCTGTTATCTCATCAAAACACGTGGGTGGATCCTTACAAATTAAAAGACACTGCATCTTCTGGATCGAGTGTGAACAATGGAGACAGCGCTCGCAAAAACGCCACAGCAAAGGCAAGTCGTTTTTCTTACTATATTGCTGCTTTTGTGGGAGGCTAACTCTGAGGCGATTAGATATTCCATGCCAGAAGAAATGGAGAGTGGCTACTTGGTGGCTAACCTGGCAAAAGAGCTGGGGCTCAGGGTGGGGGAACTGGCCACCAGAGGGGCGCGAATCCATCACAGAGGAAACAAAGAGCTCTTGCAGTTGGATGCAGAGACTGGGAATTTGCTCCTGAGGGGAAAACCAGATCGCGAGGTGCTGTGTGGGGTGACAGACCCCTGTGTGCTGCACTTCCAGCTCATTCTGGAAAACCCTGTGCAGTTCTTCCAAACTGACCTACAGCTCACAGACATAAACGACCATTCTCCAGAGTTCCCTCACAGGGAAATGCTTCTAAAAATCCCTGAGAGTGTCCAGCCAGGGACTGTGTTTCCTCTGAAGGCAGCTCAGGACGCTGACATAGGGAACAATGCTGTTCAGAACTACACAGTCAGCCCCAACCTCCATTTCCACGTGGTTACTCAGAGTCGCGCTGATAGCAGCAAATACCCAGAACTGGTGCTGGACAGAACCCTGGACAGGGAAGAGCAGAGTGAACTCACTTTAACCCTCACTGCTGTGGATGGTGGATCTCCACCCAAGTCTGGGATCACCACGGTTCGCATTGAAGTCGTGGACATCAATGATAACGTCCCCCAGTTTGTACAGTCGCTCTATGAGGTGCAGGTCCCTGAAAACAGCCCCCTCAATGCCTTAATTGTCACGGTCTCTGCCAGGGATTTAGATGTGGGACCTTATGGGAAAGTATCCTACTCTCTGTTTCAAGGTGGTGGAGTTTCTCAACCATTTGTAATAGACGAGGTCACAGGAGACATTCGTCTGAGCAAACAGTTAGATTTTGAGGCAACTCGATATTATAATGTGGAAATTGCAGCCACAGATGGAGGAGGCCTTTCAGGCAAGTGTACTGTGGCTGTACAGGTGTTGGATGTGAATGACAACGCCCCAGAGTTGACCATCTCCACACTCACAAGCCCTATCCCAGAAAACTCACCGGAGGCTGTAGTTGTTGTTTTCAGTGTTTTCGATTTAGATTCTGGGGACAATGGAAGGATGGTGTGTTCTCTTCAGAACGAATTTCCATTTCTTTTAAAGTCCGCATTCGAGAACTATTACACTTTAGTGACAGAGGGGGCCCTGGACAGAGAGAGCAGCGCTGAATACAACATCACCATCACAGTCACTGACATGGGCACACCCAGACTCACAACTCAGCACACCATAACGGTGCAAGTCTCCGACGTCAATGACAATATCCCCGCCTTCACACAAACCTCCTACACCCTGTTTGTCCAGGAGAACAACAGCCCCGCCCTGCACATAGGCACCATCAGGGCCACAGACTCAGACTCAGGCTCCAATGCACAAATCACCTACTCACTGCTGCCGCCCCACGACCCGCAGATGGCCCTCGCCTCTCTCATCTCCATCAACGCAGACAACGGGCAGCTGTTCGCGCTCAGGGCACTGGACTATGAGGACCTGCAGGCCCTCGAGTTCCACGTAGGCGCCACAGATCAAGGCTCTCCTGCGCTCAGCAGCCAGGCATTGGTACGGGTGCTAGTGCTGGACACCAACGACAATGACCCCTTCGTGCTCTACCCGTTGCAGAACGCCTCTGCACCCTGCACAGAGCTGCTGCCCAGGGCGGCAGAGCCAGGCTACCTGGTCACCAAGGTGGTGGCAGTGGACCGCGACTCTGGACAGAACGCCTGGCTGTCCTTCCAGCTGCTCAAGGCCACGGAGCCCGGGCTGTTCAGCGTGTGGGCTCACAATGGCGAGGTGCGCACCTCCAGGCTGCTGAGTGAGCGTGATGCTCCCAAGCACAGGCTGCTGCTGCTGGTCAAGGACAATGGAGATCCTCCAAGGTCTGCCAGTGTCACTCTGCATGTGCTGCTGGTGGATGGCTTCTCTCAGCCCTACCTGCCTCTGCCAGAGGTGGCGCGCGAACCTGCACACGACGATGACGACTTGCTCACTCTGTACCTGGTCATTGCCTTGGCTTCTGTGTCTTCCATCTTCCTCTTGTCTGTGCTGCTGTTCGTGGGGGTGAGGCTGTGCAGGAGGGCCAGGGCGTCCTCTCTGGGTGGCTGCTCTGTGCCTGAGGGACACTTTCCTGGTCACCTGGTGGATGTCAGCGGAGCAGGAACTCTGTCTCAGAGCTACCAGTATGAGGTGTGTCTCACTGGAGACTCTGGGACCACAGATTTCAAGTTCCTCAAGCCCATTATTCCCAATAGTCTGATTCCAGACACTTATATGTTGAATAGTTAAAATTATAGGTGTCATTAAGAGAAGGATAAAATAGAAGTTGTTGAAACGTCAGTGTTTTTCTGGTAATTGGCAATATTTCCCTGAGGTTTGCATTTTATTTCTGTGTGGTTTTATTTTTTGTGTCATCAATTAATGCTTCACCTGTCTCCTGTTTTACTAACGCAATCTTAGTGTATGTTTTCTCTTACTCAGAAAGAAGTAAAATCTTCACTCTGTTAGTGATGACTGAAATAGTTTTAAATCTCATTTCATGTAGTGAATTTGGTGAGCAATGAGGAATCCCGAATATTTTTGAAATGTATCTATACCAGTTTTTTTTTTAACTTTTAGGAGGTATATTAACTATGCAGTGTGATATGTTTATTGTGATGTTTGCATCTATGCAGATAATGTACCTTGTCCTTACTCATCCCTAATCTTCAGCCTCCCCCTTTGATTTTATATTGCCCCTTGTTGCTAGAGTTTTCCTGCCTGGCCCACGGTCAGGATAAATCTCTTTCACCTGCCAGTCCCACAGCCGCTCAGACCCAACCAAGTAAACACAGAGACTTATATTGCTTACAAACTGTATGGCCGTGGCAGGCTTCTTGCTAACTGTTCTTATATCTTAAATTAATCCATTTCCATAGATCTATACCTTGCCACGTGGCTCGTGGCTTACTGGCATCTTTACATGCTGCTTGTCCTGGTGGTGGCTGGCAGTCAGTGACTCCCTCCGCCTTCCTGTTCTTTTAATTCTCTCTGTTAGTCCCGCTTATACTTCCTGCCTAGCCACTGGCCAATCAGTGTTTTATTAGCAACACATTTGCCATACAGAACATCCCACAGCAGCCCCTAAATAACACCAAGAAGTGAAAATGTTCTACTCTGGTCCTAGTGTGTGTGGCTGTTGTTCCATCCATTTTCCTGAAAATGATGTACTTTCATTATTTTTTATGGTTGAGTAAAATTACAGTGTGTGGTTTGGAGGTGTAGATCAGTTGGTAGGGTGCTTGCTCTGCATGCACAAGCCCTGGCTTTGAGCACCAGCATCACATGGTTAGTTTAAGCTACATCTGGGTTATGTGAGACTCTGTCTCTCAAAAACAAAAACAAAACAAAACTTCATTTTGCATAAACTACATTTTCTTTATCCATCTGTCACAATAATCTTAAAGTGTTTTCTCTATAGTTAAATAAGGTGTTAAGTACAAATGAAATACCTTTTCTTTAGGAAATATAGTAATTTGCAATCCTTTTAGGAGCAACAGGTTTAACTCGTTTCTTTATTGACACCAGTTATCACTGTGTTTTTGAGACAGGGTCTCTCTTCATGCCCCTGGCTGTCCTGGAACTTACTATGCAAACCTAGTTGGCCTCAAACTCACAGAGATCCATCTGCCTCTCTCACCCGAGTATGGGGATTGAAGGCATGCACCACCATACCCAGCAGCAATTAATATTCAAGATTTTATTTTTATTCTGGCCCCAAAGTAAAAAAACATAGATAAATCCACTGGATTACTTTTTTGCTTTTACTCTTTATGGTTGTTAAAAGTATAGTCATAGGAATAAATTAAACATAAGTAATTTTCCACTACTGAGAATTCTTTCCTTTTCATATTATTTCATGAAGTGCATAGTTAGATGCCACTTTGGTTTGTAAATTCTGAGCTGTTGTAGTAAAAACCCATGGGATAATTTTTAAAACAACTACAGTAAGGATTTGAGTTCTGTTAAGCCCTCTTGGTTACTGATACCCGTTTCTCACACATATGTTGACTTAAGAGGAAAGTATTTTCTTAGCTTACTGTCAAGGTTCCTTCAGATTGTAATCTGACATGATTTAGGATTGCTCAGAATCTTGCTCAGATAATAACTTTTGATCCACATTTTGCAATTCAAAGATATATGAAAATGGGAATTAGAGAACAATATCAAGAAAGATGGGGCCGGGCAGTGGTGGCGCACGCCTGTAATCCCAGCACTCGGGAGGCAGAGGCAAGTAGAGCTCTGTGAGTTTGAGGCCAGCCTGGTCTACAGAGCTAGTCCAGGACAGGCTCCAAAGCTACAGAGAAACCTTGTCTCAAAAAAACAAAAAAAAAAAAAAGAAAGATGGACTACAGCTTATAATTAAATCTAGAAGGAACCCAAACTTCAAATAATACGGCCATTTTGAATGAAATATGTTTTAGTTTTCTACTGCTGTGATAAAGTACCATGACCAAGGCAAGAACAGAGAGTTCTATGAAGAAGGACTCTATCAAGAAGAGAGTTCCCTGGGTGCTTACAGTTTCAGAGGGTGAGAGTCCAGGACCATCATGGCAGAGAGTATGGCAGAAGGCAGGAATGGTGCTGGAGAAGTACGTGAAAGCTTATACCTGGATCCAGGAGCAAGAGGCTAATTGGGAATGGAGGGGACTTTTGAAGCCCCCAAGCATACCCCCAGTGACACCTTCTCCAACAAGGCCACACCTAATCCTTCCCAAACAGTCCCACCCACTGGGGACCAAATATGCCAATATATGAGCCTATGGGACCATTCATTCTAACCACCATAGACTGTGACTTCGTTGTGGAGTACATTTTTAGCATGCTCATGGCCTTAGGTGCTATCTTCAATACCACAAAAGAAGGGCTTTTCTTTGGGTGGTTATTTACCGAGTATTTTCTCTAGTTATTGAGATTAACCATTAATCTTTGTCAACCTTGTATAGTGCAGGTTATCTACAGTCCTTCCTTCTCATTTGTGCCATATAATAACACAAATTTTTACAAATTATGTATGCATGGACATGTATTTATAACTATTCAAAGACATATTGTTGAAAGTTGAAGGATAAAAAATACCATATAGACAGTAAACAAAAGAGACTTTGGAGAATAGTAAAGTCAACCACAAAATTAATTTTAAAGATCATTAAAACAGCATTAAAGAGTGTATCCTAGAAGATAAAAATGAGAATCTATTTGGAAAAATATCAACTTAAACATATATGTACCCAAATATAATACCTCAAATTAAATGTCTTAGTTACTTTTTCTGTTGCTATGATAAAACACCCTGATCAAAGCAACTTAAGGGATAAAGGATTTATTCTGGCTCACAGTTCAAGGGTGTCGTCAATCCTCGTGAATGTTCTGGAGCTCGTCACGTTGCATTTACAGCAAGGAAGCAGAGAACAGCAAATGTTTGCATTCATTCCACTTTTTCATTTTTATGTAGTCCAGGATCCTAGGCAAAGGACTAGTGCCACCTACAGTGGGCAGGTCTTCCCACCTCAATGACTCAAGATCGTCCCCTAAAGACATGCCCAGAGGCACATGTCCCAGGAGATTCCAGATCTTATCAAAGTAACAACTGAGATCACCCATCACAACAAATGAAACAAAATTCAACACAAACAGTATTTAATTTTGATTAATTTGATTGGAGGTTAAAAAAAACAACAACAAACACCTAGATCATTAAGGAGGCACACCTTTGGGTGTGCCTGTGAGGGTGTGTCCAGAGATTTTTAACTGAGGAGATAAGGCACACCCTAAACAGGTTGGGACCACTCCACGGGGTGGGGTCCAAGACTGAATAAGAAAAGAAGAAAGTGAGATGAGCTCCAGCAGACATATCCCTCTGCTCCTTGACTTGAGAGCAATGTGACCAGCCATTCCATGCTCCCACTGTCTTGCCTTCCCCATCATGATGGACTGTATTCCCTCAAATACTGAGCCAAAATAAACCCTTTCTTCACTAAGTATTTTCTACAGCCGTGGGAAAAGTAACTAATTCAATCACCAAGACTTAAAAACCAACTCTAGGTTCTGTGAGATGGCTTGGTGTGTGGAACCAAAATAAGACCAAAATGCTTTCACCCTAAAACTAAGGCCTAAGATTTCTCCTTTTAAGTACAGGCCATGAGTTACTGAAACCAGTCAGTCAAGATTCCAGAAGCCAGGAAGTGTAAAAGTACAGAGTCACAAGGTAGTCACGAGGTAATGACTGCCGGACTATGGAATGTTTGACCTAGATAACTGTTTGACCAAAGAATGTTCCAACCCTGGTTTCCAGGGTAACTGACCATAGAAATGCCCCCACCTGAAAGCAGCCAATGAGAAATGGTGGCGGGAAACCACTCCCTTAGAAGTAAGATTAAGCCATGATTTCTAGAAAGTCCCTAGAAGTGAGCCAATCAGAATTGTACCTGTACTAGCACCCCTAAATGATGTAACCTTGTGGTTTTTGCCTTTAAAAACTGAGCTTGCAGAGAGGCAGACACTTCCTCCAGCCTCCACTGCGTTGGATCTGTTGAACGCCGTCCCTGCTTAGGCTTGTATTGCTTTTGGATATCCCAAATTAAACCTTGCTTTTGCATTCCGGCATGCTCGTCTTCGGCGGTCTCTTTGGGGGTCTCGATCTGGGCACAACAGGTGGGCAAAGGCACCTTTCACTAAATCTGAGAACCGTCGTCCAATCCCCAGGACCCACATGGTAGGAGAGAACTGACTCTCAAAAGCTGACCTCTGACCCCAACACATGCACTGTGCTGCATGCTCCTCATGAATAAATATAATTTTTAATTAAAAATAAAACTACACTAACAGAGAATTCTACTAAAAAAACAGCAGGAGGGCTGGAGAGATGGCTCAGCCGTTAAAGGCTAGGCTCACAACCAAAAAAAAAAAAAAAACAGCAGGAGATTTTTTCAATTGCTAGTAGCACATTCTTTGGGATGGACCATCATAAAATATGATTTAAATTTTAAATATTGAAACCAAGCAATACTTGATCTACAGTTATAATGGAATTAACCTGAAAGTTCAGAAAATTCACAAAAAATATGGAAATCAACATATTTCTAACCAGTAAATGAGGCTTAAAAGAAATCACAAGGAACATTGACAAAATCTGAAATGACTGAAAAATGAAAATACAACATAGCAAAATGTCTGACATGCAATTAAACTTAGAGGAAAGTTATAGCAGAAAATATCCCACATTAAAAAAAGATCTCAAATCAATAGCTCAGATTTCTAATTGAGAACAATACCTGTATTCTTGGTCAGTATAAAGCCAGATGGGTTATATTGATGATCCAGTCTTGAAAAAAGGAATGAAAGAAAAACATTGAATAATGAGAGCATTCTAAGCACCAATGAGCAAGAGAAAATTAGAGTAGATGGACTCAATGAATTAGAAAATGAAAAACAGGCTAAGTGCAAATCAATGGAAAGAAAGGTTAGTATATTGCAATAATCAAGAAAACAGACAAACTTTTACTCAGATTAATCCAGGAAAAAGAAGATTCAAATTACCAAATTATGGATAATAGAGGGGAAATGTAACCTACTTTACATAGAAAAGGAGATATTATAAGAGGACTCTCTTATAATCTTATGATCAATTTCAAGTAAACTAGTTTTAAAACCAAGATTATTTTTTTTAAAGTTCCTAGAAATACGCTGCTAAAATTGACTAAAGAAGAAATAGAAAATTAGAATAGGCCCATAATGAATTATTGTTAGTAATCAAAATTTTCCATAAAAACCAGATGACTCCACATACAAATGCCATCAAATGTTAAAGAATAACACCAATACTTAAAATTTGTTTAGAAAATAGAGTAGCAGAAATTACTTACAAACTCATGAAGGTGGTAGTAGTCCCCCATTACAAAAATCAGACAAATACAAGAAAACTAAAACCAATTTTCTTTAAGAGTATGTCTTCAAAATTCATAAACTAAATACTAGGATATTAACTCCATTAAAATACATGGGAATTATATATTATGACCAAGAAAGATTATCCTAGGAATAAAACATCTGTTCAGTATTCAAAATAAATCAATGCAATATCCTTGTTAGCAAAATAATGGATAAAACCACACAACTATTTCAATAAATGGAGAAAAGCATTTAAGAAAAGGCAACACTTCCATGACAATAAAACACACAAAATGGTAGGAGTAAAATGAAAAAGTCTTCCATCTGATTAAAAAAGCAGCTATAAAACCACACAGCTAACATCATACTTAATGGTGAAAAAATACAAAATAAGGACTTTGATTTCACTGCTTCTATTTAACATTGTACTAGAAGTTATAGCCATGGCAACTAGAAAAGTAAATAGAATAAAATTATTCAGATTGAGAGCTGAAAAAATAGAAACACACTTGCATGTGATACTTTTTTGTATATACAAAATGCTAAGGAATTTACAAAAGACTATTAAATTTTAAAAGTTCAGCAAGTTAGCCGGGTGGTGGTGGCACATACCTTTAATCCCAGCATGTGGGAGGCAGAGCCAGGCAGACCTCTGTGAGTTCAAGGCCAGTCTGAGTTACAGAGTGAGTTCCAGGAAAGGCACCAAAGCTACACAGAGAAACCCTGTCTGGGAAAAAAAAATTCAGCAAGTTTGTAGGACAAAGATCTTTTTCCAAAAATAAAATTTAAAAAAAATCCAGAAGTGTGAAAGGAACATAACACTTAGAAATTGGCTTAACTAAAGATGTAGGAGATTTTGTAGCAAACACTGGAGGACATTACTGAAAGAAGTTTCAAAAGATTTAAGTAATTAGAACGTCTTTGTGGACTGGAAGACTCAATTCTGCATAAATAGTTGTATGTTCAGTGGTCAGCAGATTTAATGCACTCTCTACAAAATCTCAGTTAACCTTTTACAGAAATTGTCAGGACAACTCTAAAATTCTTATGAAAATTCAAGGAATCCAGAAATACAAAGACAAAGTCAAAGGAGTTATGATCCCTGATTTAAAGAACTTTCTGAGTTAGAAATTAGACATTTGAATATCTGATGTTAATTGATCACATGTAATCAATATATTTTAACTACTATATACCAGAAGTATTTAATAAAATGATTAAAGACTTTTATCTTTTCTTTGGTTATGCTTAAAGTGCTTGCCTACGTAGTACTAGGGAGGAGTTCAAGTGCCATTTAATTCCTTGAATACTGTGCGTCTCTCTTTGTGTGAAAAAATACTTCAGATATCATCTTTTATTTTATCACTAATGATGTAACTTGCCACAAAAGTCTTTCTCTGTAGCAATGCACCTTACCCAACTGAGAAACAGTTTTTAGGGGTTTATTCATTATTGTCTTAGGGTTTCCATTGCTGTGATGAAACATCGTGACCTAAAGCAATTTAGGCTTTATTTGGCTTACACTTCCACAGCACTGTTCATCATTGAAGGAAGTCAGGACAGGAATTAAAACAGGGCAGGAACCTGGAGGCAGGAGCTGATGCAGAGGCCATGGAGGGGTGCTGCTTATTGGCTTGTTCCACATGGCTAGCTCAGCCTGCTTTCTTATAGAACTCAGGACTACCAGCCCAGAGATAGCTGGACCTTCTACCATCAATCACTCATTAAGTACGTGCCTAACAGGCTTGTCTACAGCTAGATCTTATGGAGGCATTTTCTTAATTGAGACTCCTCCTCTCAGATGATGCTAGCTTGTGTCAAAATGATATAAAAACCAGTTGCACACTTGTCATATTAAATCTTCTTTTGTTCAGATATGTATTTTCCTGATAAATTTGGAGAAATAATCCACAGCATAACATGATAGGGAACATTTCTTGATTCTTTATTGTAACTTGAAACATTTATTGGCTCTAATATCATTTAAAAATTCCTACACATAGATATTTTATATACTAAGACCAGGAATAATTAATCATGTCTTACCAACAAAACCACTGATTTCTAAGTTTGTAACCGTTCCTCTTGGCTGGCGATTACTTCTGAAGACAGATAAAGAATTTTAAAGGATGTAATAATAATTGAAAACTTGGGTAGAGATCACATGACACCCCTGATATGTACATACACAAACCAGGACTGAAATTCAGATCTACTGTAAATTTTGTACAAAATCATTCACCGTTCTGGTTCTACTTGGGCATTTAAGACAGCAGACTGTGGAGCGGCAGCACAACAGTTCAAACTCTACTTTGCTGTTTCACAGAGCATGTGACACTGGGGACATTATTTGTGCCAAATCTCATTTTCTTCATCTATAAATCATGGACAATGCAAGGACCAACTTTACAGAGTTGATGGGAGAGGAAATGAATTAACGTGTAAAATGTTGATAAGTCTTCCCATTTGGCGATATATGTTAGTACTAGAGAGATTTTATTTGGTTTTGGATTACAAAAAGAACTGGAAATAGATGATCTCAAAACACTTTGCCAACCTGTGGAAATAGGAAAATAAAATATAGTCAAATTTTGTTCTGAACTCTTTAAGTCTAACTAGAACCTGCTTACTATGCTAGGAACTTTTCTATTTGTTCTGCTCAGGAGATTTGTTTTCCATTCATTTTTTTAAAAAAAGATACATCCTTTTTTATCCTCTTCAGTATTTATTTTATATTTTTTACTTTATTTTATGTCAGTGATTATGCAGGTAGAAATGTAAGTATTTGAGGCATTTATTTATTCAACTGACACATGATCAATACTTACTATAATCCACGTTTTCCAATTCCAGACTATGATAGTATGGACATATTTTAGCAGCAACTTATTTAATATGAATCATAAATTAATCCAATAAGTAAATGAAATCAGGTGCAAAAGCCTAGGAAATCTTGCATAAGAAAGATAAATGATGGACCATCCGATATTCCCCCTGCAACCAATGGCCTAGTAAAATGTTTCCCCATGATGCTCCAGTTTTCTTGTATCTTTTAGGGTAATCAAAGCAGCTACACTCACACTGAAATTATGATTTGAAATTTCAAATCATATGAAATTATGATTATGAGGAGAGGGGAATCTCACTGTTTCATACTCAAAATGTTTTAAGTCTGTACTTGCTTCCTCTTGGGGGATTATGATATCCACAATTTAAAGGGTGTACACAAAGCTCACTATAAAATAAACTTCACACGTGATAGATTGTATCATATCAAATTAGGAACCAAAATAAAGCCTCCCTGAAGAATTCCCTTGAACTTCACTTGTTTGATTGTCCTGCTCTGGTCATGATTATATATTAACTCCTGCCATCTCTTCAAGACTCAATTATCTTATTTGTTGAAATCCTTTAATTCCCTCTCCAGGCCATTTTGTGACTCAATCATGGTTTACCTCATTTCTATCTAGATTTAATTTATTCCACATACTAAGCATCAAACTTCTTTATTCAATGGTTCTGCTATTTGCACACCAGTGTAGAGAAATAGAAACCATCCTTAGGAAAAACCATCTCTTTCTTAGAATGATGTGGTAATTACTTGAAATTTTTGCATCTCTAAAAAGTGCTTATTTATGAGAACCAAACTGATGTAAGTGTCATTAAGTGGTTTCAAAATTAAGAATTTAGTTTACTTGGTTAGATTATGCAAAATACAAAAGTACCGTCAAATACCACCAATTGACCTTTGGAAAAATTCGGTTATCTTCCCGTTTCGTGCTAAAATTGTTGTGCTAAAATTTCGTGCTAAAAATTCTTCTGACAAATGCCCCAAAATGAAATATCTTTATTAGTTATGCAGCCTAAAATAAGAACAACACTTGTAAACATGAAAAATATAAGCATTTCTACGTGTTGTTCATTTGGAAATTTTCAAAAGGTTTCCAACTTGAAAACACTGTCAATTTCTCAATATGGACGCAGGGTGGCGCTGCAGGCTAAGGTTATGAATAACCGGTTAAAAAGCTTCCTTTGTGTCGAAAGACAGAATTAAAAAAAAAAAAAACACGGACAGGAAACATACCCGTCTCTGAATGGGTTTGGGCTGCAGTATACTAAATGAACAAAGGTTAAGAGTAACTGAGTAAAGAATTCTCCAACGGAGAAATCAGAATTCAGCATTCAAGCCATTCAGAGTCAGCTGAACAGTCTGATGCAAGCTCTGGCGTTTCCACCATGGAGCAGCTGGAGAGAAATCATCCAAACAGGCAAGTGATTCCTTTCCTTTTTATGCTGCTTTGGGATCGGGTTCTAACGGTGCCTACTCGGTACTCTATCCTGGAGGAAACAGATAGTGGCTCCTTTGTAGCCCATCTGGCAAAGGACCTAGGCCTGAGACCTGGGGACCTGACTGCCCGGTCTGCACGGGTGGTGTCTGACTATGACAAACAGCAGTTGATTCTGGATCCCGAGACTGGGGATCTGCTTCTGAGGGAGAAACTAGACCGGGAGGAGCTGTGTGCCTCTGTGGATCCCTGTGTGCTGCATTTCCAGGTGTTCCTAGAGAAGCCAGTGCAATTTTTTCAAGGAGAATTACTGATCCAGGACATAAATGATCACTCACCAGAATTTCCAGATAAAGAAATGCTCTTGAAAATACCAGAAAACAGCCAGCCAGGCACTCTGTTACCATTGAATTTAGCCCAGGACTTGGATGTGGGCAGCAATGGGCTACAGCAATACACAGTCAGCCCCAACTCACATTTTCATGTCCTCACTCGAAATAACAGTAAAGGCAAGAAATACCCAGAGTTGGTGCAGGACAGATCCCTGGACAGAGAGGAACAGGCAGAGCTGAGCTTGACCCTCACAGCTCTGGATGGTGGGTCTCCACCTAGGTCAGGAACAGCCATGGTTCGAATCCTGATCCTGGACATCAATGACAATGCCCCTGAATTTGTGAACACCCCCTATGAGGTGCAGGTCCTGGAGAGCAGTCCCCCAGACTCCCCAGTCCTGACTGTCCTAGCACAGGATGCAGATGCTGGCAACTTTGGGAGAGTTTCCTATGGCTTGTTCCAAGCATCAGATGAAATTCAACGAACTTTCTCAATAAATGAAGTCACAGGAGAAATACGATTGAGAAAGAAACTGGATTTTGAAAAAATTAAATCTTACTGTGTACAAATTGAGGCCACAGATGGAGGAGGTCTTTCTGGAAAGGGAGAGGTGGTGATAGAGGTGGTGGATGTGAACGACAATGCCCCAGAGCTGACCATATCTTCTCTAACCAGCTCAATCCCAGAAAATGCTCCAGAAACGGTGGTTGCAATTTTTCGAATACGAGATAGAGACTCTGGAGAGAACGGGAAAATCATTTGTTCCATTCCAGATACTCTACCATTCATTTTAAAACCCTCTAACAAGAACTTTTACACCTTGGTGACAGAGAGCCCTCTGGACAGAGAGAGCAGAGCTGAGTACAACATCACCATCACAGTCACCGACTTGGGCACACCCAGGCTCACAACCCAGCACACCATAACGGTGCAGGTGTCCGATGTCAACGACAATGCCCCCACCTTCACACAAACCTCCTACACCCTGTTTGTCCAGGAGAACAACAGCCCCGCCCTGCACATAGGCACCATCAGGGCCACAGACTCTGACTCAGGCTCCAATGCCCACATCACCTACTCTCTGCTGCCCACCCACGACCCGCAGCTGGCCCTCGACTCGCTCATCTCCATCAATGCCGAAAACGGGCAGCTGTTCGCGCTCAGGGCGCTGGACTATGAGGCTCTGCAGGCCTTCGAGTTCCACGTGGGCGCCACAGACCAAGGCTCTCCTGCGCTCAGCAGCCAGGCACTGGTACAAGTGCTGGTGCTGGACGCCAACGACAATGATCCCTTCGTGCTCTACCCGTTGCAGAACGCCTCTGCGCCCTGCACAGAGCTGCTGCCCAGGGCGGCAGAGCCAGGCTACCTGGTCACCAAGGTGGTGGCAGTGGACCGCGACTCTGGACAGAATGCCTGGCTGTCCTATCAGCTGCTCAAGGCCACGGAGCCCGGGCTGTTCAGTGTGTGGGCTCACAATGGCGAGGTGCGCACCTCCAGGCTGCTGAGTGAGCGCGATGCTCCCAAGCACAGGCTGCTGCTGCTGGTCAAGGACAATGGAGATCCTCCAAGGTCTGCCAGTGTCACTCTGAATGTGCTGCTGGTGGATGGCTTCTCTCAGCCCTACCTGCCTCTGCCAGAGGTGGCGCGCGACCCCGCGCATAACAATGATGATTTGCTCACACTGTACCTGGTCATTGCCTTGGCTTCTGTGTCTTCCATCTTCCTCTTGTCTGTGCTGCTGTTCGTGGGGGTGAGGCTGTGCAGGAGGGCCAAGGCGGCCTCTCTGGGTGGCTGTTCTGTACCTGAGGGACACTTTCCTGGCCACCTGGTGGACGTCAGCGGCACTGGGACCCTTTCCCAGAGCTACCAGTATGAGGTGTGTCTGACTGGAGACTCTGGGACTGGTGAGTTCAAATTCCTCAAACCCATGATCCCCAACCTGTTGCTTCAGGATGCTGGGAGAGAAGTTAAGGAAAGTCCCCCCTGCAGAGATAGCTTTGTATTCAGCTAAGTGATGTAAATTCCTAGACATTGTCCCATTCTTTTCTTTTAAAAAATGATCTTGTTTCTAAGAAGTTCTTCCCTAGTCTAACCTGCTTATATCCTTAATTATGCTGTTTTTTTATTGGTGTGAAGGTACTAAGCTTTTAGTTGTACTAAGCATATTTCATATTTTTCTCCGCATAAGAATATCTCTTTGTTACTAATACTCCCATAACCCTAAATAGCCCAAATAGTATGACATTTTCTTTGAATGATACTCTTAGTGATCTTCCGAGACATTTTAGTGCCCTCAAGAAAACTTATGTTTGTGTATAAATTTGGGATTCTTGCCCTTTCTATGCGATTTCATCTTTTCAAAGGTTGACTGTTTAAAATTACTTACGTCGCCTGGATCTTTCTGAATGAATGGAAAGCTGAATGTTGTCATGTTCACTTTCAGGCTGAGTGTCCTGAGTAGTCAAGTCATAAATTTTAAACTGTATGTGAATGTACACAAGGATTGTGACACTTTTTGTTTGTGAGCATCGTGTATGTTAGTAGGCCTGTTTATTTGGTTGCAAGTGTTCTAGAAATACTAAAGTTTAAGTTTTGGATTCTTACTTGATGAAAATTAAAGAGAAAATGTTCAATTTCTCATTCCACTTATTAAATGAAACTGTTACATCACTGCTTTGCCATACTCTCTTTTAATAATTAATCTCATAATCAGTATTTTGTCCTTTCTTAAAAGGAAAATGCAGGGTTATTCAGGGCTATCACATTTATCTTTTTCTTTCCTCATACAAAGAAGTCCAAGCACAGCATAATGTGTGTGTGTCTTCTCCGGAAGCTTCTCCCACCTTCCAAAATTTTTTTTGAAGTGTGGGTACTCTGTTTGATTCTGTTTATTAGAAGATTTCAAAATGTTCACTTTGTGTCACTTGGAGGCTTCAGGCAGAGTTTATCAATCAGTAAAAAATATTTTTGGTGTTAAATCATTTTGTTTTGTTTTTTAGTGTGCTCTTGAGTTACTTTGAGTTAAATTGGTAATTATGAATATTATTTTGTTTGTTAATAAATTGGAACAGTAGCACACTTACTGGTTTTTAATTGCAGCATTCTGTTGTGTTCAATAAGCCTGGTGAACTGATTGCTTGGTTTCTAACTCATTACATGTACTTAGATAAGTAAGACTGTATCAAAAGTCCTTGAACTTTTGGCAGAAAATGAGCAATTGAAAGGTATTCTTCATATCCCATTATATATTTCAAAATCTTAACTATCAGTCTATGTGAAGTGAAGCAGTTGTACTTTTACCCACGTTTGTCTCCTCACCAAAGCTACAGAACAATGGAAAAGGCAAATTCCTGGCAGTTTAAGTTCTTCTTGAAGTGTAGATTTTAGTCAACATTCAATTTTTAAAAGAGAGATAAATAACCCTGGAAGTCCACGAGCCCCACACAGAAGACCTGAAAATGGGGAGGAGACCTGTTGGGAAGAAGGGCTTAGTCAGGAGAGGGAGAGGGTAAGAGAGGTGATTTGGGGTGTAGGAAAGGGCTAGACCATGTCTGAAGAGATAATGACTGACAATTTCTACCATTGGTGAGCCTTTGAATGTTGAGGAAACCCAGAGAAACCTCATCAGGGTCTGTAAGAAGCAAAGCCCACTTGCAAATATCATAGAAAAGTTGCTCAACACAAGGTCCAGGGCAGGAAAAATACTAAAGCAACCACATGAAAATGATGTTTGTCTTTTATTTATTTATTTTTATTTTTATTTGTTTTGGTCTTTAAAGACAAGGTTTTTCTTGTAGCCCTGGCTGTCTTGGATTTCACTCTGTAGACTAGGCTGTCCTCAAACTCAGAGATCCCCTTGCCTCTGCCTCTGGAGTGCTGGAACTAAAGGTGTGTGCTGCTACTGCCTAGCATTGGTAAAGCTAAGAACTGTGTCTTAACCATCACTCCTGAAATCAAGACAATGGCTTTAAATTCCCAAAGAAAAAGTATTCCCAGCTATAGCTCTATATCTCACATAGTCTTCAAAGGTGAAACTTTGGGGCAAAAATTGAGAGAAATACTTTTAGTGAACTAATTAGGCAGAAGAAAAAAATCCCAAAAGGATTGCAGACTTGTGTCAAGAAGGAAAAAGTAACAGGAAAGATTACAAGTGGATATTGACTAGGTATTGACTGTATAAAGTGAGAATAGTGGTGTCTTAAAATTCATGCAAAGGCAGAAGAATAGATATACAGAAAAAAAGAAAGCATGAAACCTTTAAAAATGAAAAGGAGCCAGGCTGGTAGCATACTCTTTCAATCTCAGCACTTTGGAGGCAGAGGCAAGTGGATCACTGAGTTTGAGGCCAGCCTGGGCTACAGAGAGAGTACCAGGCCAGCTAGAACTACGTAGTGAGACTCTGTCTAAAAAAAAGGTTTTCTAAACCAATTATCCAATAGTCTTACTACTTTTTCACTTGGTCATTAATTCATGGGCATATTTTGTATGATAATTTGGGTTTGGGGAGAGCCTTTTAAGATTTTCTCTTTCTTTGGAATGTCTTTCTGTTCCCACAGCTGCATTACATATTTATTTATTTTTACTGTTTCAGTAGCCCTTCCTTAAGGATACTTTATGAGAAAATTAAATCTACTTTTAGAAAAAACAAACAGTTTTCTATTTGAATCTTCCATTTTCTTCCTTCTCTTCATTATTTCTTCCTGGAAACTGTATTTTTTTGGGTTCTCACTCTATTCTCCATACCCCTTGACTTTACATTTTATTTCTCCCCGAAATGCCAGCAGATTGTCTCTATGTCATCTCAGTTTACCCCGAGTCTTTCACCCAACAAAGACGTACAAGAATCTAAGTTATGTTTATAAATTTGTTTCAATGATAATTTATTTCTAGCTTCATTATTTTTGACAATTAAAGACCTCATTTAATTTTTATATTCGCCCTGGGATTGAGTTCCCATCTCTCAATTCTCCGTTGGTTCCTTTAGATATAAAGCACAGAGATTACCACACCTTCATGATGGAGAAGTCATATATACACACGCACCTACAGAATCTACATGCACAAACACATCAGATAAATTACACCCTCATCTATTCCATCTACTTTCTGGTTATCACAGGTTTAATGTGAGGAATTACTATCACTAACCTTGGCTGCTCTCTCCTCTACTTTGCTCATTAGTCTCAGTGCAACGAGAGCAGATTCCTGAAGAAGTCACTTCTTTCCAATGAGTTTTTTCACATACAGTCTCTGCTGTGACTTCCTTTCTTCTCTCCCTGCCATCTTTGCTCTCACTCTTGTTCTTTCTCACTTTCCCATCCCTCTATTTCTATCTCACCTGTACTAAAGAGCTCAGTGGTAGAGTGCTTGCCTAGCAAGCGCAAGGCCCTGGGTTTGGTCCTCAGCCCCAGAAAAAAAAAGGAAAAAAAAAAAAAAAGAAGGTATTATGTCTCGGGGAAAAAAAAGATTTAGAGTCAAGAAGCACATTACATAAGAACTGTGTATATGTTGAATGTGTGCAGGATATTTCATAAAAAATAAAATGTGAATGTATTGAGGTGATAAAATCATGTGAACTAGTGGGCCGTGGACTTCTTAGATTACATTATCATGTCTATCACACACAATGTTTTTATTTTTGTTTCTGTTAAACTTTAATAAATCAAACCATCAAAAATTTATAAGGAACAATGTTGTTGCATTTGACAATTTATATAAAAGCCCATTTAAAATTCAAAACTGAAGAAAATATAAAATATAATCTGTCACATCTATTAGATATGATAAAAGTCTATTTCAGATGTTAGATTACTACAAATGTTCTTATGAGAAATAACACAAATATATAAACTTGTGTAAGTAGTCAACATATCACAAATCAGCTGGGTGTCAGCAACTCTGAATGGATTATGACATTCAAACTTCAAAAGGACATTGTAAAAAAGAAATCACAAAACAAACTCTTCTGTAGATATACATGGACATGTTCCTTTTTTTCCTAACAAAAAAAGGTAATCAAATTCAATAGGTACAGAAAAATTTACTCAACAAGATACAGCACAAATTAATAAGCAAAATGTTAGCAAACGAACATAAAAGGGAATTTTTGAATATATTTAAGTTTACAGTAGCCAGACATGGTGGCACGTCTTTAATTCCAGCACTCAGGAGGCAGAGGCAGGTTCAAGACCATTCTCCAAAAGGAATTCCAGAACAGCCCAGGCTACACACAGTGACACCTGGTCTCATAAGATACCCAAAACAAATATATATGTGTATAGTAAATATCACTAAAAGCAAATTATTAATTTTTTTCTGCTGGAAATCAACAATGACATAAGGATATCCACCCAGCTACTACCAAGATTTTACTACCAGTCCCAGCCAGAGGAAAGAGGCAAAGAAGAAGTAAAAGGCACAGCAGAAGAAATAAAATTGTATTTTTAAATGATGAAATGATATACTTAAAATCATGAAAACTCTGTGATCAGAAGTAATAAAGTAAGCCAGGAATGCCAGCAGATGCCAGACCAGCTCTGTTTATATGAAGAAAAATTGAAATAGCATTTAAAATGGCTTCCAAATATATAAAGATCAAGAAACAAACCTCCTAGGGATTTGTAAAGCAGGAAGATCAAACATTATTGAGAAAAATACAATGACCTAAATAAATTGAGGAATGCACAATAGTCTATTGGAAAGACTCAGTGGTTGAAATGTTTATCTTTTGAACAATCAATAGAAATCACAAAATCTTATGCAAAATTTCAGCAATCTTCTTTGTGAATTTGATGGGCTGAATATATATTTTGTATGTAAATACAAAGAGAAAAATAAAGCAATCTTGACTCCAAATAATGATTATTCTACAAAGATGATGTGATCTGTGGAAGAAGTAATTGATGATGATGCACACTGTATTAAAATTAGATTTTCTGCTCTGTGAAAGATTCTACAAAAAAGGGTCATAGACCAGTAGAAAATGCTGCCAACTAATGTGTTTGATAAAAGACAGCTGTTCAAAATACAAAGACTTTGAAGACTCAACATTAAGCAAACAAGCCTACATAAAATAATGTACCAAAGATCCTAACACTTACCAAACAAAACTCAGAGAAGGTGTGATGGCTATTCTTGGTTGTCAACTTGACTGCATATGGAATTAACTAAAACCCAAAAATGGGGTACACCTCCAAGGGAATTTTGCTTACTTTGAAGTGCAAAGACCCACTTATTTCTAAATAGATCTTTGAGGTGGAAAGACACACTTTTAAATCAGGTCTTTTGG
The DNA here is from genome assembly GCA_902168405.1 of Peromyscus aztecus. Classification (NCBI taxonomy): domain Eukaryota; kingdom Metazoa; phylum Chordata; class Mammalia; order Rodentia; family Cricetidae; genus Peromyscus; species Peromyscus aztecus. The sequence continues at coordinate 39,454 of CABHPQ010150131.1, forward strand.
TGTGGGAAGACTCATCTCTAATCTGGGATGCACCTTCTGCTGGAAGCCTTTATAACTATGGTTTTCAACCTTTTGGTTGCAACCCATTGGGGGGATCAAATGACCCCCTCACATGGGTCCCCTAAGACCATTAGAAAAGACAGATATTTATATGATGATTCATAGCAGTAGCAAAATTATAGTTATGAAGTAACAATGAAAATGATTTTATGGTTGGGTCACCAACAAGGGGAACTGTATTAAAAGGTCACAGCATTAGGAAGGTTGAGAACTATTGCTTTATAAGTACAAGGAAGAAAGCAGCTCTTCTCTCTTTTTCTGCTTGCTCTAGCCTTGCTAGCAAGTCCATTCCTTCACTGGCATTAGAGCCTACCTCTTTGGAAATCCAGTG
>CABHPQ010150132.1:0-12563 GCA_902168405.1 Peromyscus aztecus
TGTGTGTGTGTGTGTGTGTGTGTGTGTGTATGTGTGCTCCTGCGCATACTTGACACTGAATGTCTTTCTTGATTACTTTCCGGCTTGTCTTTGAGGCAGGGTCTCTCAATGACCCTAGAATTCACCCATTTTGTTTAGACTAGATGCCTCTGCATGCCCAGTGCTGGGACTGCAGGCAAACCTGTAATGCCTGACTTTTAACTGTGTGCTAGGGATTGAACTCAGGTCTCCATATATGTGTGGGAAGTACTTTACTGATTCCTCAGTTCTCTCAAAATAATTTTAGTGACTCTAGGTAATATGTAATCTCATTGTGAAAATATAACCATTAACAGATAAAGTGCCTTCTGATTGCTTTATGCACCACATGCCCTATGCACCACTAACTAAACAGAGGGTCAAACTCTTCTTGAGCTTCTAAGCATCCCTGGTGCTAAACTGCAAGTTTCCTCAGACACTAGACTCACTTGCTAACCATGCACACACAATTTACATTCATTTAGGACTGTAAGAGTCCTTCATTGTGACAGAATCATTTTATACTCCTAAGGTCGAATAACTTATTATGGAAGACTTCAGATTTGCCAAAGAGTTGGCACAAATCCCTGATTATCTAGGTTGAATATAATTCTTCTTAAGCTTTTCCCATCTTCAGAATGTGTTGATATTGTTGGCTGTATATATGTAATTATGCATATTTAATCTTGAGAGAGTTCATTAAATACTCCATATCTTTTGCCTTTTAAATAACTTTGAAGTGATATTTATATTATGACTGGATAATAAAGGTTGTCCGAATTTTCTTATACTACTGACATCTTCTTTGTTTTGTCTTATCTTTTTACATTTAGGTCATTAATCATTTACAACCAAGTCAGGCAAGCAACCTCACCCACCTCCTTTCTTTTGAAATATGAATAAGTGAAGCTCAAATATCACTGACATTACCCAAGAGTATCAACAACGGCATAGCCAATAACCTCATGATTTCACAGCAGCAATATCTGCCTGCAATATGCCTATGTAAGATTTATTAGTAGTCAACCATAGATCCGGAAGGAGCCCACTGGGCCCCAGTACTTCTTATTAAACTGTTGGCTACTGTTGGATTCCCGTGGAGGAGCAGCCACGATATTCAGTTGTGTACCCACTAAGCAGCCCACTGGGCTCTAGAGGATAGTTCAAAACCCATATCCACACAGATAATCCTGGCTGAATTCAGGGGATCTTAAAACAAAACCACCACAAAATGTGATGAATTTGAGAAGGGGACTTGTAAAAAGGAAGATGGAAGGGAGAATAAATGGTTACAATAATAACAATGCATGTTATACATGTACAGAATTGTCAAAGAACAAACTCAATGAAAGTCCAAAAAAATCAACAATGTTTTTCTGTCTCAGTCTCTCTCCCTCATTAATGTGTCATTTCTGTCATTCTGTTTAGAGCGTTCAGCTGTCCGCCGGGTTAAGCTGACCCATTCATGTTTATTTTGACTTGTAGGAATTTGGCTTTATCCTAGCCATATTTATTTCCTCAATTCTTTTTACCAAGCTTTCTAGCTATTTCTTTTTCTGCTAACTTTTGCTGGAGTCACCAAATTATCTTCTGTTATTTTTTCCTTTACTGGTTTCAACAAAATATATGCTAACTTTTTGGCTAATGAAACCTTTAATTCTTAATATCCATAGTAACTGTCATCCTCAAAGTATCGAGGGTAATTAAATATCAATTCACCAATTTGCAATGAAGAATGGCCTGATTTTCCATTGGAGTTCCTACAAAATTCAGTGGTCATGTGTCACGCCACATTCCAGTTGATGTCAGTCATCTGTAATTTTCCTTAGAGAGCATCAAAATCAAATGCTTCAGCATTAATACTCATTAATACAACACTATTTTATTAATTTATTTGCTCATTGTATCATTTGTCCATTGAGGTCTTCCTGTTCTCATTTCCATTTTGAGGAAGCATAAGCCCAAGAGAAGATGAATAGCAACCTTGAACTCTGCTTCTCAAGAGAATGTACTTTCCTCATTCATTTTAACAATAATTTGGATAAGTGAAGAACTCTGGGTTTAAAATTTTTCCTCTCAGAAAATTTTAATGTATTGCTCCATTTATTCTTGTAGTCAGTATTACTGCTGAGTTCATTATATAGCTGTCAGACTTTCCCCCCTAAAATCTTGATTTCTAAAAGTTCATTATGAAAAATTAAGGAAATGTACTTGTAGGCTTATCTTTCATTTGTCTTAGTGGATTGGTTCTATAAGAATCTAAGACCTTTCTCTGTTGGTTTATTTAAGTATTTCTCTCTTCCTTTGACTTGTGTGCCGGCTAGTTTTATGTCAAGTTGACACCAGCTACAGTCATTTGGGAAGAGGAATCTCAATTGAGAACTGTGGGCAAGCCTGTGGTACATTTTGCTGATTGATGACTGATGTGGAAATGCCCCACCCGCTGTGGGCAGTGCAACCCCTGGGCATGTGGTTCTGAGTGACATAAGAAAGCAGGCTGAACAAGGCATGGGGATCAACCCAGCAAGCAGCATTCCTGCATTGTCTCTGCTTCATTTCCTGCCTCCAGGTTCCTGCCTTGAGTTACTGTCCTGACCTCCCTTCATGATGGACTATGAACAGGATAGTAAGCTGAAATAAACCCATTCTTCCCCAAGCTGCCTTTGGTCATGGTGTTTTATAACCCTAACTAAGACAACTTGTATTTAATGGCTGTGTGGTTCAATTTACGTATCAGCCCTCCACACCTTCCATGCATTTTTTTCTATTTATGTTCCGTACTAGATTTCATTGACTCAGTCTTCTAGTTTACTAGTTTGTTTTCAAATAATGTCTAATGCTGTTCAGTGTACACACTTTAAAAAAAATCATCAACCAAAATTTCCTTTTCTTTTTTTAATGGAGGTAACTGCCTCTTGTAATTTTCCAGGATTAGAAAATGTGTATGTTCGGATGTGCTCTCTCTGCACGTGTGTTTTATTGGGTCTTGGTTCTGCTTGCTGTATTTGCTGGTTTTCCCACTTGTTGATCTAGATGGTGACCCAACCTTTGTGATTAAGTTCCACCAGTGAGTACAGGGGTAGCACATTAGGTTGCAGTTTGCATTTCAGTTGCTTTGGAGAGTCAAGGAGCGACAGAAAGTTACCCCTCCTGCACTGAAATCATTAGCTACTCATGGTCCTGTTCTATCTCTCTCAGGCAAGACCCCTTTCTGTGGTCCTGTCTAGAGAGCGAAACTCTCTGTTGTTATCTCCCACTCCAAGGTATGTCCAAAGGGGTTCCACTGTAGAATGAGAAAATGTCTTCAAATGACATTCTAAACAATTGCTGAGATTTTAAAATGCAAAAGTTTCACATTTCTTCCCTGACAGGTTCTGTGGTAACATGCTAGTGCATGCATGCTTTGAGATCTTTATTTTACATTTTGAATGTGAATAGAAAGTAAAAATGTAACTGACATAAGTAATGATATAGCAATGTGGTCATAATTAACCATTAAAAATACCCACTTAAAAGGCATTAATATTGAAATAAAGTCCACAAAACACACTATTCCAACTCTCAATGGTAGTTACACAGATGGTATAGAAAACCTTATGGATAACTTTCTATTCAGTGTGTTCTACACAGACTAAGTTTCTTTTAACTCATAAGGGTGAAGACATAGGGCGTGGAGCTCTTACATCCTATCTTAAAAGCAGTGGGAGCCACAATGGAGTGTATACTCCTGCCACACTCCACCCGCTATCATTTTCTAGTTCTATAATCTGGCATCTGTGGAAAACTAGGACTTCATTTAAGTTCTGAAAGCCATATAGAGTTTGCAAAAGGACTTGGGGACGGCAGCACATACCCCATCCCTACCCCCAGGGTACCACAGTGGGAGGGCTGGAGCTAGGAGTAAGCAAGAGTGGTGGTAAAGTGTGCAATTTAAAATATCTTCGTTTTGTTTTGTTTTCGTGTTTTCGAGACAGGGTTTCTCTGTGTAGCTTTGGTGCCTGTCCTGGATCTCGCTCTGTAGATCAGGCTGGCCTCAAACTCACAGAGATCCGCCTGGCTCTGCCTCCTGAGTGCTGGGATTAAAGGCGTGGGACACCACCACCTGGCTTAAAATAACTTTGACCAGAGGCTGGAGAGATGGCTCACTGGTTAAGAGTATTTAATGATCTTCCAGAGGATCTGAGTTCAGCTCCTGGAACCAACATCACAAGAGTGTGGACTCCCCTGGTCTCTAAGGGCACCTGCACTCATATGTATATATGCACATGCTGATACACACACCCGCATATACTTAAAAATAATAAATTTAAAACTCTTTTGCTTCTTTTCTTTATTATTAATCCTGAGCGACACCTGAGAGGGACATGTCTTATTTCTTTCAGTCCATGAAATAAAAATTTCCTTGGATAAGGTCTGGATCCAAGTGGCGATTTGCACTGGGTGAGAGTCTTACTAGGTGGATAAATCTCTACACAAATTTGAGATATTTTACTAGGTGAATATGTTTTTATGTGTGATTTGAAAAGTTTCCTTCATACAGTCATTAAACTAATAAAGAATGTAAATACCTCAGTTGTAAGAATTCATGCATGTACGGTCAAATTTTTTCATGATGCATTAGTTTATATATATGTGTGTGTGTGTGTGTGTGTGTGTGTGTGTGTGTGTATGTGTGTGTATGTATATATATTTATGTGTAATATTTTATGGTTAATTAAACATTTTCAGAATATTTATTAACATATTTCATATTATTAACATGAAAAGCAAAATATTTAACTGCAGCAAGTTGGACAGGCTTATGTTGAGATTATTATGAACATAATCTCCCTCCTTTCAGTAGATTACCATTCATGAAGCTGATCAAAGCTGAATTATTTCATGTTCTTCCTGTTGCTTTCACCTCTTACGTTTAATCTAATTTTATTTTTCTTCTACTTCAAAGAGAGATCTTTGATTCAACTCTACCTTTGTATATTACTCTCCACTACTCATGTTGAAAGCACTCATCTTTTGGTTATTTCAGGAACATCCGTTTGAAATACTTGTTTCCTGCCATCAATTTTCTTCAGTGCAATCAGAATAATCTTTGAAAACAGATACAAGCATGCCAGTTTTTCTGAAGTCTCTCAGTGGATATTGAATTAATATAATTTCCTTCTCATGACCCTTAGGACCCTCCGATGGATAGCTTGCTCTAGTTCTGTTTGTACTAATCTAGTTCAATTTCTGAACATCAAGTTCTTATACATTTCAAGGGTGTCACTCAAGACATTCCTTCTGTTTGGGGCATTTCTCTTCTACTCTTCTTATAAATGGGTAATCCCTTGACCATAACTGAAGAGAAGTTTCTTATAACCCTGGCCCTTATCAAACCTGCACTTTACAGACTGTAATTATATAATAGGTCAATTATTTGTGTTTTGTGCCTTTCTTTTGGTAATTAGATAAGCTTATCTATATTGTTGATGAGAACACAAGATGTACCCAGCACAGTGGTGACAAATGACAGGCTTTCAGAAAAGCACCATATAAATTTCTTCCCTTAGTCTCTGTACTATAGTGAGCTCTACTGTACTGTCAATTTAGGAATGGCTCTCTCTCTCTTTGTGAGGTTGGAAGCTCTATAAGCTAGGCACCTGTCTCTTGTCTTTGCTTGGCATAACACTGACCCATTATAAGCCTATCTGTGAAGAATGAATGGCTGAGCCTAGGAGCTCACTGATCTTTTATTCGAGATATATTGGAGTGAACATGTGCGGTCAGCTTGGGAGATGTTTTTGAGAGTATCGTTGAAGGGTAAAAATGCAAAGTGCAACAACCGTTAAAGGCAGAGGCCAAGCAAACTGCAGATGAGGTGTGTCTGAACAATGAAATGAAAATGACAGAAACAAGTTTGAACTGTAGTCAGAAACAAGGACAGTCTCACAGAAATTAACTCTCCTGCTGGAGGTTTAAGCCAACTAGCAACTTAGCAATGCTATGCCTGGCGAGGAAGTATCTCCTTCCTCCTGTATCAAGAGGACGGATGGCTGTTTCTTTTTATAAGGGCAGAGGAAGAATAATGATATTATACAATATCAAGTGCTCTGCAGTCCAGAGTGACAACCTCCACAAAGGGAATGGAAGACTCCTCAGGAATCTGACTTACTGTTGCCACACATGCTATACCCCAATACTGAGAGTGTTGAAAAATGCTGAGTTCCCTAGAGGTGGGGTATCCCTAAACTTTAGTAAAGAAGAGAAAAAGGAAGAAAAAGAAACTGGTCAAGGTAGTAAAAAGGAAGGCCCAGGAATTGCTACAATGAGTTGACTGCATTCGATCTAAATGAAAAGATTAATGGAAACAAAGAAAAATGGAACAAAGGATCCCAGGAAATGCGGACAAATTTAAGAAGAGATGGAAACAGTGAGAGAAAGTAACACAGTCTCTCCTGGCATTCTTCTGAATAGACTCCATAGCTGAGTTCAGAGTTCTTGTCGTTTATCTTTCATGCTTTGTCCACATTTAAGTCATGTACACATTGGAACTGTCATGCAGGAACCAAGGGAGGCTCTCCTTCTACTACATCACTAGGTAATAGGACGCTGATTACAACCAAGCTACACAAACACTATTCTGCATGTCCTTCATGTTCTCAGTGATGACTCTTTCTGAACTCAGTCACTCTTATCTCCTTAAAGTACCTTCTAGATAAGCAGGTTCAGAAAACGCCAACATATAACTACAACTCAGGCATTTATTTTGTCCTAAAGTAAATACTGAGTTATGGAGTTTGGCGGGACTGCCGTGTCTCCCATCAGGTTCTGAGTATGTGTTTATTTGTATAGCTCTCGCATGATGTGAGGTTGAGGTCTGACTTTTAAGCTTCATTTTACTGAGTATCCTCTACAAAACTTTCAAAGAAGGAAGATGGAAAAATATGGTCCAAGCAGTATTACTGTCCATGTAGGGACCAAGTAGACCTCTGGACTTTCGTGAGCTTCTAACTTAAGCCATCACTTTGGAGTAGTTACATGACTACCTTTGTACCATACAGCATTATCCTAGCTGCTGGGGTTTGTGCCATTAAGGCTAGAGTGATCACACTTAGCTAGCATTACAATTTCACTGCATCTACATATGGATTATCACCAGTGCATCATTTAAATAGGAAAGAAAGGTGCTTGATGTCTCTTGTACTTCTAGACAGAAAGCATAATGCATAGAAAAGGAGCAGCACTTTCAGTATCAACACTGTTCCTAGCAGAATATTCATTTCACAGTCATTCCATGGGTTTTTTGTTCATTTATTTTCTATCATCCTGATCAACAAGAAAGGATATATAGAGTACTAGCATGGGTCTATGGCAGTGTTCCAGAACAAGGTGATTTTGTTAAGAACAGAAAAGGGAAGATGTTTGGAGAGATACATGGTTTGTTCACACAGTCCAATAATCTATAGCAAATAAAATTAGATCCATATGCATCAAAATGGAGAAATATTAACTCCTAGAGCACAGAATGGTAAACCTAGCATGATTCATCTTTTCTTTTATACTTTTGCTACTGTTTACTTTTTAGTCAGGATTTCATCTTAATTTGGTGAACTCTGACTATCAAAAGGCACCAAAAGGAAATTCAGCTTTGTAAATTAATGGAGCTACGTTAAGTGGTCTTTTCCTCATACACAGAAAGACAGCAGTGCATGCTCTTACTTACAGGGAAGTAAAACTGATCTCAGAGAAATGCAGAACAGAACAGTGTTTACCAGAACTTGCTCCCAAGAATACAATAGAGTATTGAAAATAGAGGTAACTAAGTAAATACAAGTAAATGATTCTTAACTCTTCATCATTTGCTGTTTTCTTTCCTCTCTAGAATTTACAACAGTGAACAGAAATAATCTGGCTGTTAGATATGGGCAAATTTAGTTCTACAGATGATCTGTTGCACTCTGCCAAGGACAATTCATAATATAGGCTACTCATCTCTTCTGAGAATAAGCTGGATGCTTGTGGTAGAGCCTTTGTCTTAGACAAAAGATAGTTACATTTACCATAGGCTGACACTCTCTCCTCACTAAGCCATAGCTTTTCGGGTTCCTGGCTATAGCATCAGGGTAAGAAAGCATGCTCTAATGACTGGGAATACTGACCCAATCAAGGAACACCTTAATACTTTCAAGGTCTTTTATTTAAGGATGTTAGGATTCTCCCCATGATATTTTCTGGCATTCTCATTGAAAATACACTAGTGCCTTCTATATATGCAGTACAGAAAATGTTTTGTCCTTTTGATAAGCATGCTAGTATTTTCTTTCTTACAGCAATAGATAGTCATCAGGTTATAAGCTGAAAATGCAATTTGTAAGGGCACAGGTCTAAGACGGCAAAAGTCCAACCAAATTGAAGGAAAATGTCCTCCTCTGCATCTTCCAGGTCTACTTTAATTTAATCCTGATGGAACTAATCAAATATTCAGTAACAAAAATTTATTATGCACTATCTATTTAAAACTGTGCAAGAATTCATGAGAGGAATCTAATCTTCTTAGTAAGTTGAAAACAGACACTCCTGCAAAAGTTCTATCACCCTTTTGGCTCTGCAGAAGTGTATATGCAGCAGAACTAGGCCACTCTATCACCCACATCCTGTATTTATAACACAAGCCTAATGATATGGCGGTGGGGGAAAAGTTTCTCAAAACATACACTTTCATATAAAAGACACATATATGTATCTTCTAGAAGAGACACATGTCCAGCTGGTCTTCTTCTGAGGCCATTTTGCACTGAATTTCTTCTCCAAGTCTATATTGTGGGAACTGAGAGCATACATATATAATCCTATTTTAAGAATTTATCATTAGTCATTAAGGACTGGGCCTATTCTGTTGGCTTATAAACATAAGAAGCATCCTCAGCCCCCTGCCAATCTGTGTAAATGACCTCTTCAAATGTTTAAAGCATAGGATTTGTGAGTGATAAGAGCAGTTAAAGCTATGGTTGCTGGCATATATAAGCACATTCTATATCTATATATACTATTTCAATGTCTCAGACATCAGTAATGGGAAGAAAGGCGAGATTTTGACAAATATACACATAGAAATGAGAAGGGAGTATTTCCTTCATGTGACAGTGTTAAGGGTACTGAATTCAACTTCTATTCTTACATTGAGACCAAAAGGGAGACCTAAATAAGGACTACTCTTATCTGTGACCCATTTTAATGTTACCTTTATTTTTTAAAGTGAGTGGGTGAGTGAAGAGAACTCTATTTCTCTGGGTTGTAATGGAGAACTGTACACGAGGGCTACACAAAGTCATAGTGATTTATAGGGCAAAAGACTGAAAACTAAATACTAAAGACTAAAAATAAAGAAGCACAAATAAAGTTATTAAACTAGAGTCCAACACAAATGACAAGGCATTCGAGTCTCGGGACCATGGGCTGGAGCCATAGCTCAGTGGTAGAAGAACACTGAGGATCTGTTATGCTTAAACACTACCAACATATAAACACTGTAATCCTGGTTAATGATGAGATTTTTAACCACCACAGATCTTTTAAAAAAACTTACCCCAGCTAATCCTTCACTGCAAAGGGTAGTCACTACTGAGTCGACATCTTTTATTGCTAATTAGTTTGTTAGTTTGATCAACCCTTTTTGCCCTTGGCTTTTTGTTAAGACAGAGGTTAGGAAGAGTTTGATTTTATTTTCCATTTTTTTATTTTCATTTTTATTTCCACTTATGGGGGCATTTCATTCCATTTAGGATCTCAAGGAAGAGGGATCTCTTGAAATTCTTCCCTCATCAAGAGAGCCTTCCCCCAGTGTTTGCTGAGTACCTATTGCCCATGAAGTAGATGAGATACTCAAGTGAATAAAATAGATAGCTTCCCCACTGTTAGTAGCTGGGCAATTTCTCAAATATTTAAAAAGTGCAGAGGAGTGCCACAGAGGTAAAAAGAAACAGTAAAGTTTATGTTAATAATAACAAAGAGACTAAGTTTCAGAGGCATAGGTCTAAGGAAAGTCTGCCTCTCTTTAGAGGCATTACATACACGGATGTTGAGGAAGGATGACATTGAGTCAGGGAGAAGCAGTGCCTAGCAACTGTCCAAAGGAGCACAGTTGGTATATGAAGGTGGCCTCAAGTGGAAACTTCCAAATCTGAAAGGTAATATCTAGCCTGTCACCAAGTCTAGTGGCTTGATCACCTCTGATGGTTACTCAGCCACTCAATCTCAATCTACCAGAATCCTGCACCAAATTCTTAACTTGCCATCATTGGCTTCCTCTTATATCAAATAGATCTAGCTTGAATTCTCTCTCTTAAAGAGTTTTAAAGTAAGACTTGAAAAAGAGCACTTACCAGGACTGGTGGTGAACACCTGTAATCCTAATACCTAGGAGGCTGAGGCAAGAGAATCAAAAATTTGAGATAAGCCTAGCCTATATAGTAAGTTCAAGGCTAGCCTGAGCAAGATAAAATCCTGCCAGAGATAAGACACACACACACACACACACACACACACACACACACACGCACGCACGCACGCACGCACGCACGCACTCACGCACCCACGCACTCACGCGCGCGCCCGCGCGCGCGCGCACACACACACACACACACATACACAGAGAGAGAGAGAGACAGAGAGACAGAGAGAGAGACAGAGAGAGAGATATCCAGGCCAAGAATACTTAATAATAAATGTCCAATATTATTTTTTTCTTAGTAAAGAATCACAAATACTATAGAACCTTAGGAAAATTTTTAGATAGATCCATGATTTGAGGGAAGTTCTAAAGGGCATGTGCTTCTTGGCAAAAAGGAGTGGCAGGTGATCAGTCTCTCTCTGTGTGTGTGTGTGTGTGTGTGTGTGCTGGGAGGGGTAGCTGCATAAGTCATAGTAGAGACTCTCAAGACTGGAGAAAACCTTGTGGGAACAGTTAGCTTGGAGAAGCAGGACAGAAACAGAAACGGTGAACACCGGCTCTGAGAGTGATGCGAACAGTCCTAAAGAATTCAGCATTCTTTCCACTAACTTCTGATTCCTATGGGGTGAAGAATGAGCTCGTTACTGCTGTTAGTAAATTCATCTAGCAGGGAAGCCCTTTGTGCAAGAATAGCTCTAAATCAGGGAGAGGTCCTGGCATCAGGGACTTTCACCTACCTGCCTAGTAATAGGGCTTCAATCCACAGCCAAGTTGCATTTTTGTTTACCTCTTAAACATCATTCCTGGGGGTTTTCAGGCTCTGATGAAAAAGCTTTCCTGTTCCATGGGTCAGTACAAGCCTAACAATGCCGAGTCCCTGTAACCACTTATGCTTTGAAACACATACTCAGGCTGTGCATGTTTTTAAAACATCCTTATAACTATGGGTTGTTTAAAAATAGCTATACCCCAAAGAATTTTATTCCAGCATCTGACACGATTGATTGCGTTTTGTAGCGATTTGTTATGTAAATAATGGTAGCAGAGGAAAGAGAAAAAGAAAAAAAAAAAAAAAAAAAGAAACGCATTGGCCTTTCTCAAAGCCCGACGGAATTAATGTTTTCGTTAACTTGAGATTCTAAATCAGGAGCTGTTTGTCTGTGGTGTACGAAGCAAGGTTCACTATGCCTGCTCAGCATTTCTTCTGATGCCTCTGCAATTTGCAAAGAAGCTGCCTTTGCTCCACGGCTTCCTGGCTCTGCTGCCCAGACACTGCAGTGGGGGTTCACTGGGAAGGGTGTTTGTACTTCTGAGTTGATGCTGTGAGGAGGTAGCCGGCAGAGCAGCGAATGGTGTTTTGAGGTAGTAACTCAAAGCCTGTGGGGGGAAATTGTCAGCAACTCAAGGCTTGATGACATGGAAGCCATTTGCTGGCGCTTTGATTTGTTCAGCTCCCACTTCGGACCTGGCTTTCTTGACTGTGTTATGCTTCACAGCTCTGTGCACTAAAGGGAGTTGGAGGCCGGCAAACACCATTACTAGACTGCAGACACGAGAAGAGCAGACAAGGCTTTTCACCTAAACTTGGCTCTTCCTCCAAAACATTCTCGCCCCTCCTCTACAATCCTTCCCCATTTCTTCTCCCCTCTTTCCTGTTCCCCAATGTGCCTGGAGGCCAGCTGCTTATTTAATGGTCACATTTCTAGGCTACTATCCTTGTAACCCCAGTTTGTAATACCTCTCTTAGAAAATAGACAGGAGAGTTATGAAAGAAGACATGATTTTGGTCTTTAATCATTGTTGATGGCGAGAAAAGGGCTGACAGAAATAGGAATGTTTTATTTTGATCCCAGCCTCCTGGGATGTTTTCATGGGTCTCCCTCAGTCGTTCAGCACTTTAGTTTTTGAGACAAGGTCTCTCCCTGAACCTGAAACTCACTGATTGGGCTGCAAGCCTCTGGGATCACACTGCCTCAGCCTCCACAGCACTGAGGTCATGAATGAACACCACTGTGCTCTGTTTATATGGGTTCTGCGGATTTAAACCGGGTCTTCATGTTTATGTAACAAGCAGTCTCTCTCTCTCTCTCTCTCTCTCTCTCTCTCTCTCTCTCTC
>CABHPQ010150132.1:12939-27868 GCA_902168405.1 Peromyscus aztecus
TGTGTGTGTGTGTGTGTGTGTGTGTGTGTGTGTGTGTGTGTGTGTGTGAGAGAGAGAGAGAGAGAGAGAGAGAGAGAGAGAGAGAGAGAGAACTCAAAGGCTATTAATAGTGCCTCAAAGGAAACCTAAGCGACACTGCTCAAGTCTTAACTAATCTGACTCCTCTTTTTACCTACTTGTGTGTGAGACTTATCTCCCTCCCAACTCTCTCCCATTTCCACCACTGCTATGTTCAGCGGCTCCTCGCCCCCTAAGGAGAAAAGCATCATAGTCAGTAATTGAGCAGATGATGGGCTGGGGAAGATAGCTCTATCAGTCCTTAGCCAGCAAGAATAAGGACCTGAGTTCAGATCTCCAGCAGGCACAAAAAGCTAGGCATGGTAGCAGACATCTGCAACCCAGCAGTGGGGGGTGGGGGTGAGGCAGAAGTGGGAGGAGCCCTGAGCTTGTTGACAGCTGTTCCAGTCAATGAGCTCCAGGTTCAGTGAGAAACTCCATCTCAGAGTAAATACTGTAGTGAGCAATTGAGGATGACGTCCAACACCAGCTTCTGGCTTCCACACGAACATGTACACATACACACCAGACATACATGTACACATATGCATGTGTACATACACACACAGAGTGAGTAGATGAAGGCAACCTTCTTTGAACAAAGAAAGGCCTTTTCCTCTTTCCACTGACGCTGCAAACAAAAACACTGCTCAAAGGCAGTGGGGGGATGTTAGTCACTACTGTCATGTGGATGGAGTTTAGAATAGGTGTTTCATAGTCATGGCATAGACAAGTCTCAGGCTTAACCCTTCAAACTGGGAACACTGAGCTACTGGAGAGTTTTATAGAAGTAGTACAGCTTTTGGTCACTGTCTTGGTTTCATTCCCTGTTGCTATGATAAAAATAACCAGATAAAAGCAACTTATTAGAGCAAGAGTGGATTTTAGCTCCCAATTTCAGGTTACTGTCTGTCATTCTGGGGAAGGAAAGGGAGCAGAACTTGAAGTAACCAGTCCTGTTCACAGTCAAGAGCAGAGAGCGAAGGAAATGTGAGCATGCTAGTACTCAGTTTGCATTTTCCACTCAGTCCAGAACTCACACTCAGGGAATGATGCTGCCCACAGTGGAGGGGTTTCCTCACCTCAGTTAACATAATGGACATAATCCCCCACAGACGTGTCTACAAGCTAGCAACCTAGACAATCTGTCATTGGGACTCTCTTCCCAGGTGATTCTACATCAGGTCAGGTGACAATCAAAACTGACACTCACAGAACTTCTCGTGGGAAGGCATCATCGCCTTTTTTAGTTTATGAATTTAAATTGGGGAGAATTTAGAAGCAGAGAAGTGTCAGGGGAATCTCATTTCCTTCTTCTTAAAAATCACATTGCTGCTAGAAAGCCCATAGGAGGGGCTGCCATTGAGTGTAGAGTGGATGAGTGTCAGCCAGCCTACGTACCTACAGTGGGTCAGGGAAGAGCAAGTAAACACAGGGATTTATGCACGGAGAGCTCCTTGTTCCAACCAAGTCAACTGCTCTTTGAATAAAAGGCACCTTTCATTTTTCTTCATTTTTTTCTACATCATAGCTTTAAAAATAAATTTAGAGTTATTTTTCTCTTCCAAATTCAAATATCACTTTCCTGGCTCAGACTACCAACTAGGCTTCTGCCAGTGATCAGATGCCCAATTCCAGTTTCTAACCAAAGACATTTGAAGAAGCAGACACATTGTGTGCATGTGTGTGTGTGTGTGTGTGTGTGTGTGTGTGTGTGTGTGAGAGAGAGAGAGAGAGAGAGAGAGAGAGAGAGAGAGAGAGAGAGAGAGAGAGAGAGGGAGAGTTTGTGTGTGGTCTAAAGTAACCAAAACTCTGGCATTTTCTTACTCTGGCTATGACTTTCATAGTGTGATGTTTTGCAAAGGCTTGTTTTCAAAAAGATGTTGTGTGTAATTCCATAGGACTCCTATTTGAAGATCTCCAAATTGATAGCACTTCGGAAGATGCTGGGACACAGACAAGGAGCTCTCCTGACGGTGAGTGTCTGTCTGGTGCAAAGCAGGAAGGAAGAGGATGAAACTCATGAACTTATGGAACTAAGATCTTTTCATGTGCTGTGCTGAAGCTGGTCTTCACCCCCCTTCATTCAGAAGTACAGCATATAAGTCACTTTCTTCCTGATTTCTATCTCCTCTGGTACAAGATATTTCCTGATTTGTACCTCCTCTGCTCCTCAGTTAAAACACACTAATGGTGGGCTTACTATGAACCATGAGTAAAGCAGCTTCTCTCCTTCAAACACACCTCTAAAAAATGGTAGAGGGAAATCAATAGAGCAAACACATAGTATTTCAGGTAAAAATAATTATTAAGAAGCAATGTCAAACAGGGAAAAGAGAAAAAAAGAGCAATTAGGGTCATCAGACAAGCTACTTTATATAGGGATTATATAGGGTGCTGTAATGTTTAAGAATGCTTTTATTCCATCAAAATTTGTACGTTTAACCTAATTTCTGATGTGATACAATGGGCTGGGGCTATGATGAGATTCAACCTTCATAGGTTAGGTTAGTGACCTTATTAAGGGCACCTATCTGTCCCCTTCACCAAGTGAGAACACTGTAAGGAGGAACCGTCTCTGAGAAAGGAGGCCCTCAGGACATTGCTGACACCTTGTCTTGGATTTCCTAGAAATCCTACAAAATAAATTTGAGTTGTTCATAAATTACTCAGACTAAGGTCTTCTCTTACAAGCAAACCAAACCAATTAAGATACCCAATATCTCTGACAGGACATATTTAAGAGAAGACTGGAATGTGGTGAAGGACCCAGTTTGAGGTCCTATAGCAGATCCAGGAGCTTCAGGGAGATAAGGGTGTGGCAGGGGGAGGGGCAGAGACCAAGGCAAGAGGAAGTGAAAACTGAAGACGCTTGTGGTGGGAGGGGCCTTGCCGGTTGTATAAGACTCTGGTTTTATGATTGAAAAGACGAGTTGCCAGAAAATTCTAGGAAAATGAGTAATAATCTCAAATGAGCAGGATGACCACAACAGCTCATTTGAGAAATGATGGTGCTTGAACCAGTGTAATAAAAGAAACAGTAACGAACTGGTTGTAGTGTAAGGGAGAAAAAAAAAGAGTATGACTTTCCAAGACTTTGGGCTTCAGCATCTCAGTGAATGGCAGTTACACTTCTTAGTGGATGACAGATGTGTGCCCCAAAGGGTGGAGAGAGGAAATCAGAGTTTGGTCTGAGACATCAAGTTTGAGATCTTTAATTGACAGTTGGATATACAAATCTGGGGCTCCTAGGGGATGTATGGGCTAGACATATAAATTTGAGAATCACTGAAATAAAGGCCATGAAGGAATGTTCTAGTAGGTTAGCCAAGCTAGACCAAACCGCCTGGGGAAAGCTCAGAAGCTCTGCTGTATTTACAGGTCAAAAAGATGGACAGTCTAGTGTACAGAGGACAACCAAGGTGCCAGCCTCAAACCAAGAGGAAGGTGGTCAATGCTATCAAACACTGCCCCAAATCTGGGTAAGTTTATGGCAGGTATGTAGTCCCTGAGACTAGAATATGTAACTGATTCATCACTTTTTCCCCTTAGCCCTGATATATAATAGGCAATCTAAACGCCGAATGAACAAATAAAAAATAACAGTTGTGGTTAGTCACAGAGAACAGGGTGTACTCTCTGTCACTTCCTTGCCTGTGAGCAGACGCCTGCATCAGGACAGCCTCGGAAGAAGATGATCACCATGCTCCATCTATGTCACACCACCCAGAGACACACCCAGGCTGAAAACCTTCAGAGGTTTTAAGAATCTAAGGTGAAGGGTTGGGAAGACATGAAGGCCAACAGAAAAAGCAATGAGGAACAGCGAGACATTTTGGGGGCGGGAGAGACCAGAATGTCCAGAAAGATGCCAACCCAAGACAGAGATCCTGAATAAAGGAATCTGAAGAGCAAGGCACAAGCAACTGAAAACAAAGGTGAGCTGGAGAGAGGGACTGAGAAGAAAGGGCTGTACGAAAGGAGGCAGACAGAACAGAGTAGGAGAGAAAAGAATTAAAGGCAGGAGAGGAGAGAAGAAAGATCCCAAGGAAGCCTGAAAACTGGTGCCTGGAGGAAGAGCCAAGAGAAGGCAGCACTAGCAGTGCTTGACTGATAACCGTCAGGGCTGTAGGATGGGGGTTTGAGTTCTGAGGAGACAGGGCCAGTTAGGGGGACCCCTCCACAAAGTCTTTGGGTACTGTGAATGGAAGAAAAAACACCACCCAGGCTGAGATGTTCAGGTGATAGGAATGACAGGGGCCCTGGGCTTACAGGTCTCTAGACTGCAGTCCTATTCTTCCCTTGGCCTCCAGTCAGCAGCCACAATAGCCAAGGCCACTTTAAGTGAGAAACAAAACAAAGCCCTTTTAACTAGATGACCACCTTGATTAACATTTGGCTAATTAAGGGAAGATACCACATATATATTTTCACATTTTTTTGGTTCTATTTCCAGCTCAGTAAGACTTGGTTTAGTGATGAAAAAAAATCAAGACAACAGATTCTGAATTATTGTTTTTCCAAATGCATTGAGTAGCAGTGGCTGCTGTTGCCAAAACTGCTTTGAACAATAGGATTTTGACACGGAGACTGAAATCTAAACAGCATGAAGAAATCTCGAAAGCTGAGCCGTCCCCATTATCTCATGCTTTCGAGACTACAGTCCAAAAAATGAGTGATGAGTCTCCATTTGTGCAAGCAGAACAGTGGTCCAAGGCCCAAGAGAGACACTGATTGCCCATCTGCTTGTTTATACAGCCCAGAGATGGTGACTGGACAAACAGCTCATTTCCCTTGAAATTGGACCAAACTCGGGTGTGTGTAGTGGGTGAGGGGTGCTGTCATATGTGACGAGAGGAAAGAGAAGACCTCTCATGGGAAAGGGCCCTGAGATCAAAGCTGTGGGTCAGCAAGCCAAGCGAAGATTGGTGCAAGCAGCTGGCCTCCCACAAAGGATTTATTCCGACAACTTTCTGCATCCTATTCTCCCACTCCACCCACCCTGGCACTCAGGCACAGAGCTGGACCTCCACTCCTCAAGGCCAGGACATGTTGAGATATTTAGATGAATGAATCAAATAGAGAGTGTCAACACCAAAGTGGCCTCCAGTTTGGGGCAGCTAGACTGATTCTGCTCCAGTGTATTCCCTGACCATTTTAGACTTCTGTGGCAGCTTATCATTTGCCACACTGTATAACAGCTTACATTTTGCTTTCTCCTTGTCCCTTAAACAAGACAGTGGCCTACCTGAGGACAAGGACTTACAACTCTTCAAACTCCACAGCAGAGATCTTTACAAGTGAAGGGCCACCATCCCATGCTTATGGTTAGTGGTGATCAGGAACTCCTATCATTGCTCCTCTTTTTCTACTTGCCAGCCTGAGGAAGTGCACCCCCCCCATCAGTCTGTGGAAATCAGCGATGGCTGGCACCAGAGACTCTGGCCTCTGAAATAGGGTTGGGAGAATTTTCTGAAAACTCTGTTCTTCTAGTGGCATTATCTGTAAACCCAGCTTAGATGGCTGAGACAGGAGGATCATAAATGCAAGACCCGCCTGGACTACACAGCAAGAGCCGTTGTTTGTCACAAATAAGCAGAAAATCTTAAAGCAGAAATCTTAAAAGTTCTTATTAATAAAATCAAACCTGAGCCAGGTATTGGGGTGAATACTGGAAGGTCAGAGAGACAGAATAAGCCACAGCTACCTCACCTCGCTGGATCCTCAGCTGGTCTTGTTTCCTCAGACTGGAGTCTCTGAGTCCTCATTCAGAATGGGTCTCAGCTGAATTGCTGCTCAAAAGCCTGAATGCTTAACCAGGCCAAATGCTTCTCCAGGCCAAATGCCTCTAGTTTCTGGTCCTCACGCCTTATATACCTTTCTGCTTTCTACCAACACTCCCTGGGATTAAAGACTCGCTTTCTGGGATTAAAGGCATGAGTCACCATGCTTGACTGTATCCTTGAACAGATGGATTTCTGCCTTTGGAATGCTAGTATTAAAGGTGTGTGCTACCACTGCCTAACCTCTATGTTTAATATTGTGGCTGTTCTGTCTCTGACCCCAGATAAGTTTATTAAGGTACACAATATTTTGGGGAACACAATACCACCACACAAATAAGCTCTGCTCTCCGATGGGGAAAATATCTATTTTGACTCAAAATGATTAAGCTTAACAATAATTATCTTACCCATTGCCACAGATGGTAGGTTAATGCAGAAGAATACAGTCATGGAATGGTATGACATATGAACAAAGCAGGTCCTCGATAATTTGCTTCTAATTATTCAGAACACATTATAGGCATACTATAGACTATTTAATGGTATGGAGAGCTATATAGGTAAGGCAACAAAATCAAATTTCAGATTTTTATCTCTAAGCATCTAGATAGACACACAGAAGTATAATAAGCAACATTGTAGAAACTGTAGCATTGACCAGTCCCCTCAGGGAAGAAGATCACAGCCCTGGAATGTGGAGTTGGGTTGGTGAGCCTGAGGTCCGCTTACAAATCTCAGCGTCCCCACTCTTCTCAGCTTGCCGCCTGTAACTACTATGTTCTAAGCTCAAGCCCACCTATGGTGAATGTGCTGTGGGAGGATCTGGCAGTGAGGGGGTAAGAGGAAAGGCAAGAGAGTAGTATCTGTTCTCGCCAGATCACTATGAGCACAGTGGGGTTACTTGGTATGAGCTACTTAATGAGAGTACCAATGACTTAACAGCATGGTTGAAGCCACTAATCTCTACACATCCCAGCAGCACACCACTGGCTCAATCCATTTTTCTTCCAGACAGGGGAGCTGTGTGGATGGCATTTTAGGTCATGTGTAAAAAGATACCATCTTGGGTGTTGGTTATTTCAGTAAGTGCCAAGATACTATCGTTGCTTGGTGGTGGAGGGGGGTGGGGGGATAGAGAGTGGCCCTTAAGAGGACAAGTATGGTTAGGCCATCTATGTAGGGGATATACAAAACCAAAGCATGCCTGGAGTGTTCCAGTCACAGAGCGATAAGAGCAACTGTACACAGAGAAATGTTGGACAAAAGGAATACTCAAAAGGAGCCTAGAGCTGATTAAGTCCAAATCACATGTGAAGTAGTTACCCAAAGAAAGAAAGGTGACTCAGTCCCGCTGTCTCTCGTCTCTGGAAGGTAGACACAGAGAGTAGAGTCACACAGCATAAAAGTTTCCCATTACACAAAACTGTTGCTCAGAGAGGAACGCAGGATGCAATCATAAAACAAACAGTGGTCATATATCAGTTTATGTAGCCATTGGCTTTCTTCAGTCCTTCAGTTATTGCTCTAGATAGTTCGGTTGGGATCCCACCCCCATCTCCTGGCAGTTTGCTGCTCTTTGGTTTATATTATCACAGCCTGGAGGAAACAACAAAGGCCACATTTGCTAGCTTGTTCCCTTTTAGGTGTTTCTTGGATGCCGTCCATTCAATACTTTTGAGAAATAAATGTAACGCACAGATATATGGTATTTTAATATCGGAGTGTATGTAGTGGGATCCTGGAGGAGAGGTTCCGCAAGGGAATAAATTCATCATTTTAAATTAAGACAGATGCTGTGTCAAATTGACACACCTGGAACATGCAATCACAATGCATTAGCTTTAATATAAATTCCAGATCCTGGTTTCTTATCTGTATTTTCAGGAACAATACATTGGCATATAAACTAAAAATTGAAAATTTTTTCCAACATGGATTTAAAAGTGGCTCTTAGCTTACTCTACACATTCTGCTGGCTCCATTCCAATCAGAGAGAACTTTTGAGAGCTTGTGTGCAGCAGCACAATTGGCTGGAATTATTTTTTGATATCCTACAGCTTATAGAAAACGTTATCTATAAGACTCACAGAAAAAAAAAACAAATATAAGCACAAAAGACACATTCACATCCCACATGATCATAATTTCCTGCTATGTCTACAAAAGTGTTCCTGAGTCTGTCTCTAAATATCCTTTACTCTTTGAAGGGAAAAAAAACCTCTCAACTCTATGGATTTATATTTCAGTTCAACCTTGTCAATTGCTGGTGATTTCTGTCTTTCTAGCACGGCCGGTAGCTTGGCCCTCAGCTCTGCTGGAGTGGCCAGCACTAACTGGCCATGCAGGGACCACAGAGACCACAGTCCCCAAAGAAGGCACGAGAATGTAGGGATGAACTGAGCTGGGGATTTTGTTGAAGGCAAGAAGAGTGTAGGAAACAGAGAAGCTTCCGATTTTGTTCCTTAAAGCTTAGTAATATCTTAGCTATCATCTTCTTAATTTTTGGTAAATTACAATTAAAAAATATAAAATATCTAAGTTCAGAACTTAAAATTGTGAAGCATTTGCATGTGTGGCTTTAACTTGTTTGTTTTGTCTCTCATGTCTGTGCTTGGAAAGGTAACTCTGGGCTTCTCTCCTCCCTCTGCACCCTTTATTCCTCCCTTGCCATCTTCCAGACATTGAATTATATTAAAATAGGAACTTTACACAGTTGTAGGAAAGGGCCTTCAAGAGCTGTTTAAGGCCATTTGTCCCTGGGGAAGGAAGGGAAGG
This sequence comes from Peromyscus aztecus, assembly GCA_902168405.1. Classification (NCBI taxonomy): domain Eukaryota; kingdom Metazoa; phylum Chordata; class Mammalia; order Rodentia; family Cricetidae; genus Peromyscus; species Peromyscus aztecus. Next base: position 21,558 of record CABHPQ010150132.1, read on the forward strand.
AGTGTTTATTACATCAAGGGCAGGAAGTAGAGACCTCTCGGAGGACTGATGTCCTAGGATTCCAACTGCAGAGACAGTGTCTTAGAAGTGGGATAGAAACTTTGGCATATGGGACTTAAAGTCCCTGCAAATACATTCTGGCTGATGATGATGATTCTTATGTACAAAAATAGTCACAAACATGTGAGTCACTTTGTAGCACTGGGTGTGTGAAGCTAAGATTTATGAGATATGTGTTTACCCCATGTAGAAACACAGAGAAACAAAGAGTTTCCTTCACAGTGAGAAGAATGATAAAGTACCATACCCTGGAAATACCATCTTTTCTGAAGAAGTTCCAAGGACCAGAAGAACACACTTACATTTTACTATTTATTTGAACCTTGAGACACTATCCCTTTCCCATGGTGATTACAAATAGCATCCTTTGTAAACCTAGATGAACAAAGCACAAGTCAGAACCTACAGGTTGACAGTCCAGCCATCAAGAGATGGCAATCTGAGGAATGGCCTGTTCATTGTGGTAACTTCCTCCATGTTGGCCACCTTCACTGCATGCCTGTTGACCTCTGATGAGAGACAGCATCTCTTGCTTCAGAATGTTGAAAATGTGTTGGCTTCTTTGACCAAAAGTGTATAATATCTTATTTCTATTATTTAAAAAAGGTTGGCTGTTTTTGTTTCCTACCCCAAATGAAAGCTAATTGCTTTGGGAAAAGTCAGAAACCACTATCCTGGGAAAGAAAGCCCAAAGCAACGTGACGTGGTTTCTTAGAATCCCAGAGATACCCATCTAACCTCAAACATCCTATCCAACTCAGGCCAGATCCACATATGTGTATGAAAAAACCACTTTTGAAAGATTCAAATTCATAGACCTGCTGCAATAACCAGCCACCTGAGTCTTGTCAAGCCACAGAACTGAGTAAGAGGAACTAATGTTATTTTGAGCTACTAAATTTTGAAGCAGTAGGCTGTAGTACAAATCTTGCCAGTTTCTCAGCTGATCTTGTTTCCTCAGACTGGAGGCCTCTGAGTCCTCATCCAGAATGGGTCTCAGCTGAACTGCTGCTAGAAGCCTGAAAGCTTAACCAGGCCAAATGCTTCTCCAGGTCAAATGCCTCTAGTTTCTGGTCCTCACGCCTTATATACCTTTCTGCTTTCTACTACTACTCCCTGGGATTAAAGGCTCGCTTTCTGGGATTAAAGGCATGTGTCACCATGCCTGGCAGTTTCCATTGTGGCCTTGAACTCACAGAGATTCAGAGGGATTTCTGTCTCTGGAATGCTAGGATTAAAGGCGTGTGCTACCACTGCCTATTCTCATGTTTAATATTGTGGCTGTCCTGTTCTCATGTTTAATATTGTGGCTGTCCTGTCACAATATTTTGGGGAACACAATACCACCACAGTAGGCAACAAAGCAACAAGTAACAGAAGCATACACTGTGGACCTGCTGTCACAGGCTAGGGTCACAATCTCCTCTGGTAAGTGTAAGTTCCTAAGGCAAAACCTGGGTGTCCAGTGTCAGAACACAATAAGAGCTAAACGAATATTTAGTCAGCAGTTTGACCAGTTTCTTCTGTGTTCATAAGACACAGGAAAGTCTCATGGTCAATACATTATCATAGATGAAACTAAATTCTTAGCAATGTAAGTAAAGCTCAAAGGAACACAAAGGCAGGAGTGGGGGTGTGGGGGGTGGGGTTATGTCACACACCATACCAGAGAGCTGACATGCTTTAGGTGACTTCACAGTTGCAATGACAATATATCTATATCTATCTATCTATCTATCTATCTATCTATCTATCTATCTATCTATCTATCTGGTTGGTGTTATTATCTCGATCCTTGGGATTAAGGAAGCCAGCCTGTTTTCCAAGTCAGAAAGTCAGGAAGGGATTTGAACTCAGGTTTGTATAACTCTAAAGCCAATCTTCTTTTCATTATAGTGTCCCAGAAACAAGAAAACAATCTGACAGAGATCCAAAACCCAGCCTCTGAATATTACAGGGCTGTCTACCTCTATTAATTGATGTCCACATGCTGGAACCCATTTCACTGCTGGTCCTCAGACTAATTGCAATCAGTGTCATAGTCATGAGTTCAAACCAGGAAGCAATGCCAGAGGAAGCTTAAGATGAAGACAGCAGATAATGATGCATATATTATGCTAGCAACTAGGCTCACTTCTAGAATTGTGAAACTCAAGGGAAGATACTCAGGGGAGAATCATGCCCTACTAGGAAGAAGAGCCATTTCAAATAGATGTTCAGTAGCTTTCCACGTGATTTGCTTGAACATATTAGAGCCCTCTTGAACTATTATAGCACAATTACTCCACATTTCATTATTTCAGCAAGGAATGGGATGGTATGATAAGCTCAGTAGGCACATGGTTTCATTATTTCAATGAATAATTCAAATGTCAACAAGTTGGTGGATGCTGGAGTAAGAGGGGTAGTTGGACATAGCAAAGGTCCTGGTGTCTGTTTTCCAGGTCTCCACCTGAAAAGGGTGAGCTATAGAGGTCTGCCTGGCAGGTCAAGAATCTAAGCACTCAAGTGTGGCTAAAACTATGAAGGGATGTGCACTGGCTGGGCTTACTCCCTACAGTTAGACAACTGTTTATCTCTATTTAAAACAGTTCTTATCTACTCAAATATGCATTTTTAATTTTCAGAAGCAAATGAAAGTGTTTGCACAAGCCACCCGCACAGATATATTTGTTCTGAACTCAAAGGGTTCATTAAAGGATTAGGAATGACACGGTCACATTGTCTACCCTTTACTTATAATCTTTTAAAGTTAGTTTTTCAAAAAAAGAAAAAGCAAATTCTCATCATTCTCCAATATGCTAGAAAGCAGATCTTGGGTGCTGAAACTGTTAGCAGTTACCAAGGATAACTGAAGTTGTTAATTCTCCTCTTATTTCGGTCATCTTCCATCCCATTAGCCGTGGAGAAGAGGTACTCACACTGCATCTCAAGAATTGAGTGTTTGCAGTCCAAACTAGAGGCCACTAGGTGGCGATGTTGCGGATTTAGGCAGCCATAGTGTGTGATCCATAAGGCATGGTGTCTTTGATGGAATTATGCGTATTTCTTCTGTCACTGAGAAGTAACTGCAGCAATTACAATTACATTTTAAAATAAAACATTTTTTTAATGGCTAACGATACAGCCTTGTAGAAAAACCCTTTGCCAGCTTATACCTTTAGACACCTACCTGACTTTTATACTATATTTATGATGATGTACAAACATTAACAAAATGGAAGCTTCCTGTCCTAGATAAATCCAATCACACACATTCTTCTCTCTAGAGTTTGAGCAAGACAAACAGATAAAGACGACTTCTTTCTAGTAGTGAAGACAGTCCTCTGTAATTACCTAATTACCTTTGGATATTGGTGCCATCACTCAAGATACTACTGGGTGAGTAAACCTGTGATTGACTTTCAGAGCGCTATTCTGAGCCATCTGAAAGGACTGTGAGAAATGACTTGAGAATGTAAGAGTGAGGCTGGTGGATACATACAGCACCATGCTCTGCACTGAATGCTTTAATCAATGTTGGTCTCTTATTAGCGTTCCCAAGGTCCTTCTAAAGCAAAATGAGCTTAGAGAAGAAACAATTTGAGAGAATAAAGTGACCATTACAGAGTTATACGTTACCTACAAAAATCATGTATTGTATGATACATATTCTCAAAATAGCTTGCAAATACTATAGAGGTGTCAAATTCTTCCATCATTAAAAAAAAAAAGACAATAGCTAAATACAAGAGGAACCATGTGGTAATTGCAAGAAATGAGCAATTAAAACCTTCCTGTAATGGAACTAGAAAGTAGCACATTGAGTGAAGGAACCCAGACCCAGAAAGACAAACACCACCTGTTCTCTCACCTGTGGTTCTTAGTTCCCAATCTTCAGATGTGAGTATACGTGTATATACACCCTGGAGTAACAACAGAAACCACCAAAGTTAAAAAGTTAAAGAGTGGGCCAGTGGGATACAGGTGATGTGAAGTGGGAAATGGGAAAAAATGAGGAGGGGGGCTTTATCTGGGGCAGAAGGAAGGTCATTACAGGAGGGGAGGGAGGGAGGTACAAATAATACTAAGGATGTTTGATAAAACCTCAAGGACTCAAGTTATTTTCTGTTTACCTAAAATTATATATAAATGTGCGTGCCTCTGTGTGTGTGTGTGTGTGTGTGAAATCAAGTTATTACACTTGGGCTGCCAATGTTCCCCATAAGAGCCATAGACTAATAAAATCCCTAGTACCTGGCATGAAAAACCTTTACTCAAGTTGTTGGTCAGGGAAGTAGAAGTGACTTCCAAACAATACAGGTTATTGCTATTGCTCTTGGTTGCCTCTCAGAGACTGAAAATTTTAGACTTGGGAGATAGAAGGACTTGGGAGATCCAAGCCATATCTAACCTGAAAGCCTCCTCCCCGAGAACTAGCTTTCACAGTACCAGAAGCTGCCGAGGGAGGAAAGCCATCAGTAGTCCTACCCATCTCTGAGGCCTATGAACCACAACAATGACCAACACAGCAATAGTTCCCTAAAGGGGCAACAGTGGCACTCACATCTTGGTGGTAACCAGCAGCTGTCTAATTAAGGTCTATGGTGATATTTGATTTGTGCTGAAATGTGATTTTATTTGTATGTTAATAAATAAAAGTGCCTGGGGGTCAGAGCTAATAGCAAGCCATAGCAGAAGTCTGGCAGTGGTAGCACACGCCCTTAATCCCGGTCACATGACAGGCAGATCTCTATGTATTCAAGGACACCACCAGCATGGAGACACATGCCTTTAATCTCAATACCAACCATAGAGACCTAGAGGTCTGTATAGACAGGCAGTGATAAGGAGGTCATGTGGTTGGGTTTACAACCAGTGAGAAGGCAGAACAGAAAGTCAATAAAAAGACAGACACACAAGAAGTAGGTCTCTTTCTGAGGGGAAGGACAGCAGCGGCAATGGGTGGTAAGAAGGTGGTTTTAGTCTCAGCTCTTAGCTACTGCTCTGACCTCTTGGGCTTTTAACTCTGCATTTGGCTCTGTGTTTCTTATTTAATAAGACCGTTACATCTACAAAGGTCAATTCAACAGGGGGGAAATTTTTTGCCTGATACTAGAATACTAGCCAACTACTCAGAGCTAGTGAGGTCATGGATTTTAGAAGAAAACCTACTACCGTCGCTAGACAGCATAATTCCTAACTGCATTATAATATTTACCCTTATTCCCATATTTAATTGTAGTTTTCATCCCACATCAAAAACATACATACATACAAACAAACAAACAAACAAAAAACTTCTTTTTGCAGCAGATGGAGACCTCAGAAAACCACAATTGGTCATAATGCAGAGATCAACTGCCCAGCTCCAGTGGGTAGATCTACAACACAATTCCCGTACTTCAGGTTCAGGGAACATGGTGGAAGAGAAAGTGTAGAGACTGTAAGAGCCAGAGGACCAGGACGTTTGCAGTGAGATGGTGTCTCCTAGACATGTCAGGGAAGCTACATTCATGATAGCACAGCAATATGGCGGCCTAAACAAGACCTGACCAATGATAATAGCAATAGATATACTAATGCAGAGGTGTGGATTACATAGGATTCCATCCATAGAAAAGGAACTACAACAACTAAAGATTGCTAAGAGAGAGGGGCAATTGGCTCTCAGGGATGAGCCCTCTAATTGGTTACCCAATACAAGCTGCCAGCCCTGAAATCACATACACATAAGCAATACTAAACTGACTGACTAGATAAACAGGTTGCTTTATGCATTTATGTTTAAATACACACACACACACACACACACACACACACACACACACACACACACGTGTAACAATAATAACCAGGAAAAAGAGGCCATCAATTTGAGGAGTAAAAGGCACATGGGAGAGGTTGGAGGGAAATCAAATTTGTTTTTAAATTGTAAATAAAAAATCTGAAATGAAAAACAAATAAACAAAGCAAAAGTAAAACCTCCTCATAGTTGTTGAGAATCCAAAGAGGAAGTGGTGGCTGAGCCAACAATTACTTGGTGTGATTTATCAGAAAAACAACTATTATGCAAGATATAGAGCTTAACATTGATCCCACAAAATGCTTAAATATTCATCACCCTGTCCCCCTTTTTAGAATACTATTGATACACGGTTGCTACTGTTGGAATGACAGACAAATGGGGTTCTTTATTGAGATTTCCAGAAAGTGGTCTCCAAGACTAAGCTATTATCCTAGGTGATAGCAAGTCTGCTGTTCTGATTTTT